>JAHHZJ010003765.1:5000-40000 GCA_021437245.1 Aegilops speltoides
CTAAGTCGACTACAAACTATGACCTGACCTTTGTTGTGACACGAAGGTGGACATGCAACTCGAGTACTTGCAAAAATGCCCCATTTGCGAGTTGAGGGTTATTTGGACTTTGGGGATAGTTTTGACTTGATGATTGATTTGCAACTGGGACAAACTACAAATTTGAAAGAAAAAAAACCATTCGCGAATTGAGGGTGGATTTGTAAAACCGGGCAACTGAAACTATAAAAAATCCGATTGCTAGATGGCTACTTGCAAATGAGGTGACTACAAACTACAAAAAGGAAATAAAGCCAAATTCTGGAGTCGAGAGATTTACACTTGCATAGACAGTAGAAATTTGATATGGAAAAAGTGCATCAAACAAAGAAGTAAAGGAAAAAAATAAATCGGCTAATAATAAAAAAGGACACTGATGACATGGGAAAAAAATATATACCTAAAAGTGATTAGAAAAAAAGGAAATGGTGAAATATATCTAGACAACTTCTTCTGAAAAATGACATGAACATGAGCGATTGCAATATCAAAAAAAAAAACTCACAACCATTGGCCATTGTGCAAACTTCCTTCACTTCCGTATGCACAAGACTGAGCCTGTGACGACGTGAGCGAGGCTACCGGATCGATCTCATAATGTCGCCCAAAACAAAGCCCAACACTCAGGGCATCTCCAGCCGCGCCCCCAACAGGCCCTCCCCAGGCGATTATGCCGCGTCGGCGCCAAAAAAAGGCCCCAGTCGCGCCCCCAGGACGCCGAAAATCGCCGGTTCGAACCTTTTTTCTGCCCGGCGGTCATCGGGTCGAACCACAAGGCTTGGGAGCCGTTAGGGCTCGGCGCTAAGGGAAAAGCACGCCGCCCACACCGACAGGGAAAAGTCAAGTTTTCTTCCCCGACTCGCCTCGCACCCAGCGCCTACCGCCACCACTAGCTATATCCGGCGATGGTCGCCGGACTACTCCGCTAGATAGCCATTCCCGCGGAAAATAGCAGCGCATGTTTATGCTTGTGTGTTTACCATGTTGTTTCTTTCTTTCCGGTGTTGCTTCTTAGTTCCGGTAATGTTGCGATTGTGAGGATTCGTTCGACTACTCCCGTTCGTCTTATTCATGGACTCGTTCTTCTTCCTTGTGAGATTTCAGGCAAGATGACCGCTACCCTGGATCTCACTACTATCATTGCTATGCTAGTTGCTTCGTTCTATCGCTATGCTGCGTTACCTATCATTTGCTCTTCAAGCCTCCCAAATTGCCATGAACCTCTAACCTTGGACAGCATTCCTAGCAAACCGTTGTTTGGCTATGTTACTGCTTTGCTCAGCCCCTCTTATAGCGTTGCTAGATGCAGGTGAAGTTGAAGATTTCTTCATGGCGGACAGGGTTATGTTGGGATATCACAATATCTCTTATATTATTAATGCATCTATATATTTGGTAAAGGGTGGAAGGCTCGGCCTTATGCCTGGTGTTTTGTTCCACTCTTGCCGCCTTAGTTTCCGTCATACCGGTATTATGTTCCCGGATTTTGCGTTCCTAACGCGGTCGGGTGATTTATGGGACCCCCTCGACAGTTCGTTTTGAATAAAACTCCTCCAGCAAGGCCCAACCTTGGTTTTACCATTTGCCTCACCACCACCTACTTTTCCCTTGGGAGTCGCTCTCTCGAGGGTCATCTTTATTATAGCCCCCCCGGGCCAATGCTTGTCTAAGTGTTGGTCCAAACTAGAGCACCGTGCGGGACCATCCCTTGGCAACTTGGGTTACGTCGGTACTTGTACGCTTCGCTTATCCGGTGTTGCCCTGAGAATGAGATATGTGCAGCTCCTATCGGGATGTCGGCACATCGGGCGGTCTTGCTTGTCTTGTTTTACCATTTTCGAAATGTCTTGTAAACCGGGATTCCGAGACTGATCGGGTCTTCCTGGGAGAAGGAATATCCTTCATTGATCGCGAGAGCTTATCATGGGCTAAGTTGGGACACCCCTGCAGGGTATAAAGTTTTGAGAGCCGTGCCCGCGGTTATGTGGCAGATGGGAATTTGTTAATGTCCGGTTGTAGATAACTTGACACCAGATCCGAATTAAAACGCATCAACCGCGTGTGTAGCCGTGATGGTCTCTTCTCGAAGGAGTCCGGGAAGTGAACACGGTTTCTGTGTTATGATTGACGTAAGTAGGAGTTCAGGATCACTTCTTGATCATTGCTAGCTTCACGACCGTTCCTTTGCTTCTCTTCTCGCTCTCATTTGCGTATGTTAGCCACCATACTTGCTTAGCCGCTGCTGCAACCTCACCACTTTACCCCTTCCTTTCCCATTAAGCTTTGCTAGTCTTGATACCCATGGTAATGGGATTGCTGAGTCCTCGTGGCTCACATATTACTACACCAATAGTTGCTGGTACAGGTTATGCGATGATCATGACGCGAGAGCGATGTTGCTTGTTTTGGAGTTTCTTCTTCTGCTTCTTCGATCAGGGGATAGGTTCCAGGTCGGCATCCTAGGCTATCAGGGTGGATATTGTTTGAGTTTCTGTTTATGATTGATCCGTAGTTGGATGTTGTTCTTGTATGTTGTATTGTTGTATTCATGTGACATTGTATGTATCGGATGTATCCCCACTATTATGTAATGTTGATGTAATGATATCCACCTTGCAAAAGCGTCTTCAAGATGCGCTTCTATCCTTGGTGGGACCTTCGAGTTCCTTTAGGATAGGGTCGCATCTTGGGCGTGACATATGATTACCATTACACCACAATGTGTACAAAAATAGAGTAAGTAATTTCAAGTGCTGTTTGTTACCAATTTTACTCGTCCCCAACTACAAATTTAATGGACCTTGATATATGTGGATGTGTCTCAATATGTCACCTCACTGGTTACACACCCACAACTCTTATCAATTCACCACCCCATATCTTTTTGTCCTGCCTCTTAGTCGTACCATGTCTCTCTCCATTGTTTGTCATGTATGTCCAGTCATTTAGATCCTTTCATACACATGTATGGTCACCATCTCTCATACTAAACTTGGTTCCATTACCCTGATCGCGTTTTAAGTATTGTTGTGTCATCGGACAAGAGCCTTCTTGACCTATTGCCTTCTTGCTTGGAGAAGATGGTCTTCATGTTTAACTTTTTTGCAATGCCCGACTCGATGAATAAACAACGGTCAACCGATGTATCAAAAAACATCATGAGAAGATTAGTAGTAAAGCCATTTTGAGTGGCCATGGTACCTGATAGAGTTGAGACAACATCAACAAGATACCAGTAGTGGGAGCTTTGGCAGACAATTGCGTCGACACAAAATTGTAAATAGTTTGAGGTGGATCTCGCCTGGTCTTGTGGCAGTGGGCGCAGTGGAGGTGGTTATTGGCCGGATCTGGCACTTGGTAACATCAAATACATATCTCCGACATAATGTATGTTTGGCAATCTGATTGCTCCAGCAACACCAGTTTGCCCAACCGGGTGAAATTAATGAGGAAATTGGTAATGATGTCATTATGCATCAAAACAAGAGATTTGAGGAATATGGCTAAGGGACAACCAATATTTCCTACATGCACACACAGAGGGGGAGAGAGAGAGAGGGAGAGAGAGAGAGGGAGAGAGAGAGAGAGAGAGAGAGAGAGAGAGAGAGAGAGAGAGAGAGAGAGAGAGAGAGAGTAGACAATTCGAGGTGGCAAGAGAAATAAACATCCAAATATTGAGTTTCTTCTCACAGGCCTCATGCCAGTACTAGAGGTCACACCAATTGATGAGACGAGCCTGGATGACCAAAGTACAATGCAAAGCAAAAGCAAAAGGCCATCGGTCAGAACAACTGGCCAGAAAATAAGCCGTCAAGAAATTGATGTTGGCGCCGACAAAATTTTCAAGAACTCGAGCCGGGGAGATTGGAGGAAACTTTATTTGCCACACTAGCGCTAGCGCCATCACCATTGTTGTGCCAGCAGAGATGACTTTATTGTGTGGCCGCAGTCACCATAGTGTGAAGGGTCAAAGATGTGGACAACTAACATCTACATAAAATCCCCCAAAAGAGGAAAGATATAGCTACCCTCATATGGTTATGATTACCATTACACCACAGTGTGTGCCAAAAAAGATTAGGTACTGTTAAGTGTTGGGTGTTCCAAAAAATTTCCAAGCCCAACTACAAATCTAATGGACCTTGATATATGTAGGTGTGTCTCATATGTAATCTCACTGGTTACTCACCCACAATTCATATCCATCCACCACCCCATATCTTTTTTTCCTTCCTCTTAGCATATCATGTCTCTCCCCATTGTTGGCCATGTATTTCTAGTAGTTGAGATCCTTTCATATCCATACGTGTATGGTCTCCATTTCTCATACTAAACTTGGTGCCGCTGCCCTAGTCACATTTTAGGTATTGTTGTGTCGTGGGACAAAAACCTTCTTTACCTCTTGCCTTCTTGCATGCCCAGGATGTTATCCATGCTTTATCTTTTTGTAATGCCTGGCTGGATGAACAAACACTAGTTCAAACAACTGATGTATCAAAAAGCATCATTGGAAGATGAGTAGTAAATCCATTTCGAGTGGCCATGGTATCTCAGGCTAAGAGATAGAGTCGAGACAGGAATATCAAGATACCCGTAGTATAGAGCTTTGGCAGCCTACTGCGTTGGCAAAAATATTGTTAACAATTGAGGTGGATCTCGCCTAATCTTCTACCAGGTGGGGGCGGTTATTCACAGAATCTGGCGCTTGGTAAAATCAAACACATATCTCCGACATATGGTATATATTGCAATCTGACTGCTCCAGCTACATCAGTTCGCTAAACCTGATGAAACTAATGAAGGAATTGGTAATGTACCTTGATTTCACCGTGTTTCAAAACAAGAGATTTGAGGAACATGGCTAAGGGACAGCCATTACTTCCTTCATGCACATAGAGAGAGAGAGAGAGAGAGAGAGAGAGAGAGAGAGAGAGAGTAGACACTGCGAGAAGGTAGGAGAATTAGACATCCAAACAGAGATTTTGTTCTCACACGCCTCATGCTAGTACTGGTGGTCGCACCAATGTGATAGAGGTGTGGCTGGAGGACCCACTTCAAAGGGAAGCACTGCATGAATAAACCCTGCAACCCATTAGATCGTCGACCAACACAACTGGCCAGAAAACAAACCATTAAGGCATCAATGTTGCCACAGACAAAAATTTCAAGAACTTGAGTCGGGGAGACTCGAGGAGAATTTAGTTGACACACTAGCGCCACCGCCAACACCATCGAGCTGAGATGACTTTTATTATGTAGTCACAGTCACCATAGTATGAAGGGTCAAAGCTATGGACAACTGGTATCTACACAAAATACCCCAAAAGGGGAAAGATATAACTCCACCTGATAGATCGGGGCCTCCCCTGTGCCCACTCCCACAACATATGGTCTACCAACAAAGGAGAGATGATGGCGCAGTGCGCCAAGTTTGGTGAGGAACACTTTCAGGAAAAACAACTAGTCCTATTTTTCTTACCTAATTAAGAATGAAAAATAATAGGACCTTGCAGATATCTATGAAAACTCAAACAATTTTTGGGAATGCGTATTACCATTAATTTTAAAACTTAACAGGGCAATTCTTACTATATATGCTTGTTTATTAGTACTCTTTTTGTTGGGGTTCATAAGACCCTCACATATCTTAAGAATAACTTTGACCATTAATTTAATCACCACAATAAAAAACAATATAAACATTTTAAGTCATTGGTTTCTTTGAATGTGTAAATATATGATATAAGTTTGCACACATATAACAAACATTTTAATGATAAATTAGTGGCCAAAGTTTTTCGCAAATAACATGTGGGCTGGGCCTTATAAACCAGAGTAGAGTTAGCTCTTAATTTTGAGCCAGACGATAATAATAATAATATGCAATGCAACATTTTAACTCCAAAATATTTTATTTTTAATTTTCCACTAGAAGGCAACATGCTGGTGCATAGAAAATGTCCTCCTTTATTGGTATAGAAATAATTTTGTTTCCTTGTGTGTAAGAACACAACAGGCACACTTTTTTAAACGAGTCACTCTTAACGAATTAGTAGCAGCCTGTTGATATAGTTGCATTTACTTTTGTTTCCTTGCAGATAGATTTTATCTGAGTCGTCCTTGCAGATAGATATACCAAAGATGGCAGCGGCAGAGGTGGGGTGGCGATCTACCAACAAAGTAGAGATGGTGGCGCAGTGTACCAAGGTTGGAGAGGAATACTTTCAGGAAAAACAACTAGTCCTAATTTTTTTAGCTAATCGTGAATGAAAATTATTAGGACCTTGCAGATATCTTTGAAAACTTAATTAATTATTGGGCATGCATATTACCATTAATTTTAAAGCTTAACATGACTATTCTTACTATCTACTCTCACTCCTCTCAGTCTTTTTGCTTGCCTTTTTGGCATAATTGTCTCTTTGTTTGCCTGGCTGGTCCAAAGTCATGATATTTTCGTTATAGAGTTATTTTTCATAGTCGAAAATAAATAGAGATAAAAATTGGGGGTGGGCGTAGCTACCACCATGGGTAGCAAATTATTTCTGATAATTTTAATAATATACGTTTGAACGCATATAACAAACATTTTAATGATAAACTTGTGGTCAAAGTTTTTCTCAAATAAAATGTGGGTTTGGCCTTATAAACTTCAACATAGTTCATTCTTCAATCTGAGTCAGATGATCATAATATGCAATGCATCATTTTAATTTAAGAAAACATTTTAATTTTATTTTTGTATTAGAGGGCAACAGGCCGGTGAATAGAAAATGTCCTCCTTTTGTGATATAGAAATACTTTTGTTTCCTCCTTTATTTAAGAAACACTTTTTGAAAGGAATCACTGTTGACGAATTAGTAGCAGCCTGTTGATATAGTTGGATTTACTTTTGTTTCCTTCCAGATAGAATTTTTTTGAGTCGTCCTTGCAGATAGATATACACGGCCAACAATGATGCACGGGAATGAAACGTCCTTTTTCTTTTTTGCATGGCAGAAAACGTCATGTGCATCTATATCTTTGAAACTGTCACCGCAGGGAAAGACTCCCCACCTGAATATATTTCAAAAGTGTAATCAACAAAGTTTAGGCTAGACGAGAGGATAAGAAATCCCGCCACAGACCGGCATGGATTTTTTGGTCTGCCTTGGAGAGGCAGTGTGACCAGAGTGCGAGGTCGGAGATTACTGCCATAATTACATCTATATCTATATCTATTATCTATTATCTATTATCTATTATCTATTACATATTATATTATATATTATATTATATATTATACCAATATAAAAGACCCAAAGGGGCAGATCCAACGGATCTTGGCCATCGAACTAAGTTAATCCAACGACCTATACTGCTCCAATGGCGAGCGTTAAACGTGTTTAACATGCAATTAATATCATACCCAGTATTGCACTAATTACAGGATTAACACACAAATGATAGCATACATAATATCCGCGTGCAATTAATATATTGCCAAATATTAACGTGCATTGCACGTGCGCATTTCCTAGCAAGAACTAAACGGAGGACACGCCGTTGATATGTACTCCCTCCGTTCCTAAATATTTGTCTTTCTAGGCATTTAAATTGGTTACAACATACGGATGTATGTAGACATATTTTAAAATGTAGATTCATCCATTTTGTTTTGTATATAGTCACTTGTTGATATCTCTAGAAAGAAAAATATTTAGAAACGGAGAAAGTAGTACACACATGCATAATAAGAACCAAACAGTAGGTACGGCGTACCTAATGCGCGAGACATGGCAAGCACCCCCCGTACGCGCAGCTGCCCGTCTTCGGATGTCCGCACTTTGCCGCCCGCCGCGTCCACCCGCGCCCTCTCATCCGGCCGCTCCAGCTGCATCCACGCATCAATATCAAATTTGTCAGGCCAGAAGAGACCAAAGGAGAGAAATACGATACGCATGACACAATTATTCTCACCTTGTGGTCCTGGGAAAGTGGTAAAGCGTTGCCGGCGCGGCAGAGCACCGCCCGGGAGTCGCCGCAGTTGGCGACGAGAATGCTGCCGCGGACCAGGAGCGCCACCACGGCAGTTGACCCCATAATGGGCCATCCCGATTCCGACAATCCCATCCCCAGTGCGTCAGCCCGCTCGAAGCTCCGCTTCAGTGCCACCTCCCATGCGTGATGCTCCGCCACTAGTAGAAAAACACATATTAGCCCTGCTTTGTAAGGGCCTTTAGTCCAGGTTCATGAACCGGGACTAATGGATCGTTACTAATGCCTCCATCCATTAGTCCCGGTTCAAACACGAACCGGGACAGATGTGCCTCCATGTGGCTGGTCCGCCGAGCCCAGTCAGGGGGCCTTTGGTCCCGGTTGGTGGCACCAACCGGGACCAAAAGTCCATGTTTTTTTAGAAAAGTGGCTGCTTTAGGGATTTTGTGGGTTATTTTTAGGTTGTTATTAGCTAGCTAATAGAGAGAAGTGTCCTCTCTTATATCTTCGTCCTTGGTTTATCAACGTTGCTGCTATGTTCATTTCACCCGCTGAGATAACATGCTCATGCATGGTCGCATCATACATCATCATATATAATAACAAGTCCTACTAATCATGCATCATCATACAACTTCTACTCGTTATTAATAATAAGTCATACGATAATCATCCCCATAGTCATCGAACCCAAAACCCTTAAGGTAAAATAGCATAAAACAATATAGACCTTGACTCTCCATTATGAAGAATGAAGATCATCCTGTCTCCAATTCTTGCCCTTCGCTGCTTATTGCTTCCA
The DNA here is from genome assembly GCA_021437245.1 of Aegilops speltoides. Taxonomy (NCBI): domain Eukaryota; kingdom Viridiplantae; phylum Streptophyta; class Magnoliopsida; order Poales; family Poaceae; genus Aegilops; species Aegilops speltoides. Next base: position 13,819 of record JAHHZJ010003765.1, read on the forward strand.
AGAAGCTCCTTACGACTGTCCATACATTTTCTCCATTCTTTGATTGTAATGTCTCCACTTCTTTTAAAAACCCGGTATGGACAGTTGAGATTCATAGGACGACCTGATTGTATGTTCAAAACATGAAGGCTACCATGCATATACATCAGATGAGGCACACAATCATTCGAGATTATCTGTTGAAAAACATAGTAATAACTTCGTAGTTAGAAATGTTGTACTAGTTTTAGAAGTGTGCAAAAAGATGCACGGATGTTGTAATAGTAAAAAAAATCTTACCAGGGTATCTCCATGGTAGTTACGGTAGTTCAACACGTGCACTAGTGGCACGTATTGACCATAATGTTGAGGAGTTTGATTGTAGATATTGTAATTCTCAAGATCAGTACAAAATGCGACCAGATGATTTTCCTCCTGATAAGTTAATTCGGAGCCTTCGGTGTAGTAGGTTTTGTCTACCATCTTCCGCACATTCTTTGAAGAATGAAAATAAGTTGTCAATGGAGATAAGTTGTCAACTATTTTGAAATAAACAATATAAATTACTTAATAACTATGTTAAGCTCACCTGGGGGAAGAATTGGAGGTGTATCCACAAGGACCCATATCAAAGGTCTCTCTTGCTCGATTGTAGGATCACCAAGATCCATGGTGACAAGCTTACCCTCAGCAAGACCATACATCTTGCAAAGTGCTTCCCAATTTTTGCAACCAAAATGGGTTACACTCTGAGCATTGTACAACTTTACTTGAAAACCCACACCATGATGGGTACTTAGGATAATTTTGTTGGTTTCGAAACTTTCATGGTCTTCAAAACTCATCCTCTCCAAGACATAGCGTCTTGCAAAGCATGGGATAAACTAGTCGAATTGGAAAAGATGAAAAATACACGTTAAAATAGTTGAGGTCGTGCTTAATTATGAAAAAAAACTATTGTCGTCGTTGCGTACCGTATGAACATCGCAGGTCTCCTCGAGCTTAATACTGAAGCGCCGATCTTCGTCCAGCTCAATGAATCTGTCGCATATAACTTGGTCGTCGTGGCACCAGTCGCACTCCCCCGGGCGGTTTTCGTCGTCCAATGAGTACGACATTTCCGGCCTATGTTCATAATTCAAATATTAAACTAGATCATTATTATTAATCACGGGTTGACTATCGATGATCGATGTACGTAGCTCCTCCTTTCATTCCCGAGTGCATTATTATACCAAATTGTCTAGCACACGGGAATGAAGGAGAACTTATCCAATATGAGCATTCAATAAGCAAAACCAAATCATAAAATAAGCAAAACCAAATTATAAAATAAAGTATAGTATTCAAATTAGCATGCATTCAATAATTATAAGCAAAAGTACATCATCTCTTGGTGTCCGTACATCGTCGAATATTATCACTAATGCAACTAGAACCGTAGCGCCCGACGGTATCGACGCGGCGGTGGACACCCAAAGATAAGGAACCATCACAGGATCATAGATCCGGTGAGATCCTCAAGAACCTGCGGTATTGTCGAACCTGCCCTCCAATGCAACCATGTAGCGACGGACGTGCTCGTTCTCCTCGCTGACACGGTGACGTACCATCTCCGCGGTGTCCAGAAGCCTCACCACCGTCACTGGCCCACGCGACCGCCACCAAACAAGGATCGGGTCAACAACGAGCTGCCTCCTCACCAACCTACGTCCCCCGGAAGGTAGCACCTCCCAATACCAGCCCGGCGGAGCCCAGTCCCGAACATGGCCCTGATCAAGCAGGCCTCCACAGCCGAGTCGACAACGATGAGGATGCGGGATAGGCATCGCCGACGTCGATGCGGGAACTACTTCTATATATAGTTAAATAAAGTAGTTTTATTAATTAAATCAACTATCTAGTTCAACTACTAAGCACTTACTATAAATAAATAAAGTAGTACTTACTAAAAACAAACTACTTCTATATATAGTAAAATAAATTAGTTTATTAAATCAACTAGCTAGTTCAACTATATATAAACTACTTCTTATTTTTTTCCTTTTCCTAAATACTATGAACAAAAAAATCATTAAAATTCTATGAACTAAATTAATTACACAATCTAAATATCACCAAAAAATCTATTAACAATAATATCACCAAAAAATCTATTACACAATCTAAATATCACCAAACATGCATATTCAATAATAATATCACCAAAAAATCTATTAACAGAAAAAATCTAACATAATATGAACAAATTAATTACTACACATCTAATCTAACAAAAAAGTCTAATCTAACAAAAAATCTATGAACTACATATCTAAATTACTACACATCTAATCTAACAAAAAAAATCTGTGAACTACAAAAAAAATCTAATTTTTTTAACAAAAATAAAAAAGTTGCTCAAGGCCAGCGACGGCGACATGGCGAAGGCGACGACGAGGTGCGGAGCGGGCGGCGACGGCGCCGAGGCGGCGTGGGCCGGCGGCGACGTCGATCGGGCGGCGGGCGGGCGGCGACGGCGTGGGGCCGGACGGGCTGGGCGGGCGAGGTGGCGAGGGGGTGACGGCGCTGGGCATGGCGGGCGGCGGGCGGCGGCGGCGACGGCGTCGGCGGGCGGCGACGGCGAGGTGGCGGCAGGGGACGCGGTGGCGGGAGTGGAGGAGGAGAGATCGAAGTCGGGAGCGCTAAGTGTTGTATATATAGCAAAGGATTTGGTCCCGGTTCTTGATATCAACCGGGACTAATGCCCCCCTTTAGACCCGGTTGGAGCCGCCAACCGGGACGAATGGCCTCTTTTCAGCAGCCCAAAGGGCGGGAAATGAAGACCTTTGGTCCCGGTTGGTGGCTCCAACCGGGACAAAAGAGGGGCATTTGTCCCGGTTGGTGCCACCAACCGGGACCAAAGAGGGGGATTGGTACCGGTTGGAGCCACCAACCGGTACCAATGGACCCGTCTAATTACTTTTTTATTTTCTGCAGCTGTTTTTTAGTTGATTCTTTCTGCAGCTGTTTTTTTAGTCCCACCTCGCCAAGTGAGAGGCACTCGCAGCTGTTTATAAGCCCTGAGTGCAGAGACAATGAAGAAGAGGCTCAATGCTCACCTGCACGTTGGTTAGCTTCAAGCCTTGAGGAATACGGTAGACTGCACAGAGCTATGTGAAGTGCAGTTGACACTATTCCGAAAGGCTTGAAGCAAATTAACGAGCATTGCACCTCTTTTTTATTTTTAATGACTTATTACAACTCAGAAATAAAAAGAAAAGAATAAATGTAGCAGAAAAGAAAGAAAAACTATATAAAAAACCACTCAGAAATAAATAGAAGAAAAAATAGTTTTGATTAACTTTATTAAAAAATGAGCATAGATGCTTATTTTAATGACTTATTACAACTCAGAAATAAAAAGAAAAGAATAAATGTAGCAGAAAAGAAAAAATATATATAAAAACCACTCAGAAATAAATAGAAGAAAAATAGTTTTGATTAACTTTATTAAAAATGAGAATAGATGCTTATATTTAATGACTTATTACAACTCAGAAATAAAAAGAAAAGAATAAATGTAGCAGAAAAGAAAAAAACTATATTAAAACCACTCAGAAATAAATAGAAGAAAAATAGTTTTGATTAACTTTACTGAAAAATGAGCATAGATGCTTATTTTAATGACTTATTACAACTCAGAAATAAAAAATAGAAGAAAATATTTGTGATTAACTTTACTAAAAATGAGCATAGATGCTTATTTTTAATGACTTATTACAACTCGAAATAAAAAGAAAAAAATAAATATAGCAGAAAAGAAAAACTATATAAAAACTACTCAAAAATAAATAGAAGAAAAAATAGTTGTGATTAACTTTACTAAAAAGAAAAAACTATATAAAAAACTACTCAAAAATGAGCATAGATGCGCTTATAGAGAAAATTCAACCTAAATTCATAATAAATTTCTACTAACTTCAGAGAAATTCAGTATGAATTTAGGTTAAATTTCCTGTATAAGGGCATCTATTTTCATTTTGAGATGAGCTCAACAAGGCAAGAGGGAGGGGCTTATAAACTGGTCTGAGCCCCCTTCGGTTGGCGAGGTGGGACTAAACTCTGGCCGCAACGAGGACCAACCCTTTAGTCCCGGTTGGTGGCCTGAACTGGGACTAAAGGGCAGCCTTTGGTCCCGGTTCAAGCCACCAACCGGGACCAGTGGTGTTGGGCCAGGAGCGAGGCCCATTGGTCTCGGTTCGTCCCACCAACCGGGACCAATAGTTCCAGACAAACCGGGACCAACGGCCCATGTGGCCCGGCCGGCCCCCGGGGCTCACGAACCGGGTCCGATGCCCCCATTGGTCCCGGTTCTGGATTGAACCGGGACTAATGGGCTGGGCCGGCCTGGACCATTGGCCCGTTTTCTACTAGTGCGCCTCTTCGTCCTCCTCCGGGTGATCCTTCTGGTAGGCCGCTGCCGCTCGGCTAGCTCCTCGCTTGACATAGCGTGCATCTGGTCCTGCATAGAACCGACCGAAACAGCGGAACAACAATGACAGCGACAACCAACAACAACAACAGCAACAGCGGACAACAATGACAACAACGCCAGCGACAACTGACAACAACAACGACAACAACGACAACAACCAGCGGCAACCAACCAGCGACAACCAGCGACAACGACAGCGATGATGACAACGATGGCGACAACGGCGGCGACGAGAACAACAACAACAACAGCAACAACCCAACCTTAATGGCAACAAACAACAGCATCGGGGCATCGGCGACAACATCAGCAAATGACGACGCATGACAGCAACATCCAGCACGGTGAACGGTGACGACCCGTAATGACAACAGCGAAGCGACAACAACAGCGGTGACCAGAGCAACAGCGACAACGACAGCGACCAGCAACAACCAAGACAACCTTAACAGCAACAACGACAACGGTGTGGCGACAACTGACAACAACAACAGCAACAACAACCAACAACCGACAACGACAACACCAGCAGCCATAGCAATGACAACAGCCACGACCACATGACAACAACGGCAACAACACCAATGACAACGACCTTAATGACCGCAACCAGCGACAACAACAATGACAAGCACCAAAGACAGCGGTAGACAACGTGCAAGCGTAACCGAACGCCAAGCAATGACAACGACGCAACAACAACGACAATGACCAGCAGCAACTGGCGTGACAACAGCGACAACCAGCAGCAGAACAACAACAACAGCAACAACGGCATGACCAGCAAACCAACAACGACAGCGACAATGAAGAAAACGTGACCAAACTGACATGACAACGGCATATAACCAACTGACAATAATGACAACAACCGTGACAATAATAGCAACCATAGCCAGCGGCGTGACCGACAATGACAACCGCCACGCGACAACAACAACGACAACAACGACGCGAAAGCCATGACAATGACAACAACTGACGCAATGACCAAACTTGACAACGACAACCGCCAATGACAACGTGCATGAGCAACAACAGCGACATGGCAACCGCCAACAACTGACAACAACAACGATGCCGACAATGACCAACCATGACAAAAAATACAACAATGCAATGACCAGCCAACAATGACAACCAATGACATAAACATCATGACAACAACAGCGACAACAACCTGACGTAAACAACATGACTGTAAGCAGCAGCAACACAACAACCATGACGAACCAGCGACAACAAAGCGATAACAAACGACAACAGCAATGACACAACAATAATGACAATAAACAACACGACAGCAAAAGACAACAATGACAATGACCGTGAGACAACAATGGCCGACATGATGACCGGTGACAACGAAACATGATGACAACAACAACAATGACACAACAGCAACAACAACAACAACAACAACAACAACAACCATGAACATACAAACAACCACAACAATGGCCAACAATCATGACAACAACCATGAAATACGACAACAACAACCAACAACATAACGACCAATGACGACAATGACCTGGCGACCAACAACGATAATGACAACAACCCGACAACAACCGGTAACAACAAGCGACAGCGACATCGACCAAGCCAGCCGACCGAACAATGATGACGTGTAACGACAACAACAACAAACAAGCGACAACAACAACAGCAACAAAAATGACAACAATAATACAACAACTGACGACAGCTACATAACGTGACAACAACGGCGGCAGCAAATGACAATGACAGCGGTAATGACAATAGCAGTGACAACAATTCTGCAGCAATGACAATAATGACAACAACAACAACAACAAACCAATTAATGACAACAACAACCAACGACAACAACGACCATGACCTTAACAACACAACAATGACTGACAACAACGACAACGGTAAGGCGTGACGACGACGACGACGTCGCGACAACGTGACGACGGACGGCGACAAAAAAAACAACAACAACAACAACGGCGACGACAACAACAACAAGCAACGACAATGACGGCAACGACAGCAGGACGACGGTAAAATGACCACTTGGCGACAGCGGCCGACAACAGCGACAATGACAACAACAACAACAACAACAACATCGACAACAACAGCAACAACAAAAGCAACACCAACAGCAACAACAACAGCAACAACACAGCAGCAACGCAAACAACAACAACAACAGCGATGATGATGACAGCGATGGCGACAACGTGACTGACGAGGAAACGCAACAATGGCAACAACAACAACAACGACAACAACAACAACATGACAACAACAACAACAACAACAACAACAAGCAACCAGCAACAACAACAACAACAACAACCAGCAACAATGACAACAAACGGCGGCGAAACAAATGAAAAATAACCTGGTTAAGGTCGATGGTTGACTTACCAAGGCACTGACTACTAAAACTATGACACATCCAGTTCGCAGTGGATGGACTTCTGTTGGGCACAATTACGAGTCGATGGTTGAGTTACAAGCGAAGCGGAAACTACAAACGAAATATAACCTACTTGCGTCAATGGTTGACTAGCGGCCAGGCATTTCTAAAATTACAACACATCGGTTGAGTCGATGGTTGACTTATTTGAACGATATGGTCGATGGTTGACTTACAGCCAGAAATGAACTCTGGAAAACAAAAATAACCTAGTTGTAAGTCCATGATTGACACTCGCCCCATCCTCTAGTTGCAAGCCAAATGTTGACTTGCAAGCTGAACGCTAAAAACCTGGTTGCGAGTCAATAGTGGACTTCATAGCGGGCCCTCTAGTTGCAAGTCGATGGTTGACTTGCAACTAGGGTGCCTTCAAACTATGAAAAGTCACCCCTAGTTGCGAGTCGGGTTGACTTGCAACTAATCGACTACAAACTATTTTGACCTTTGTTGTGACGAAGGTGGACATCGTGAATACTAAAAAATGCCCCATTTGCGAGTTGAGGGTTGTTGGACCTTTGAGGATAGTTTTGACTTGATGATTGATTTCCAAGCTGGGACAAACTACAAATTTGAAAGAAAAAAAACCATTAGCGAATTGAGGTGGATTTGTAAAACAGGCATTGAAACTATAAAAAATCCGATTGCTAGATGGCTACTTGCAAATGAGGTGACTACAAACTACAAAAAGGAAATAAAGCCAAATTCGGGTCGAGATTTACACTTGCATAGCAGTAGAAATTTGATATGGAAAAAGTGCATCAAACAAAAGTAAAGAAAAAAATAAATCGGCTAATAATAAAAAGGACAACGATGACATGGGAAAAAATATATACCTAAAAGTGATTAGAAAAAAAGGAAATGGTGAAATATATCTAGACAACTATACGAAAAATGACATGAACATGGCGATTGCAATATCAAAAAAAACTCACAACCATTGGCCATTGTGCAAACTTCCTTCACTTCCGTATGCACAAGGCCGAGCTTTAATGACGTGGCGAGGCGGATCGATCTCATAATGTCGCCCAAAACAAAGCCCAACACTCGGGGCATCTCGGGCGCGCCCCGCAGGCCCTCGGCGATTATGCGCGTCGGCGTAAAAATGATCGCGCCCCGGGCCAGCGTCGCCAGTTCGAACCTTTTTCTGCCCGGCGGTCGCGGCGAACCAAGCGCTGAGGGCCGTTAGAGGCTCGGCGCTAGAAAACTGCGCTGGCCCACCGGCGGGGAAAAGTCAGGTTTTCTTCCCCCGCCGCCGCCCCGCGCCCTCGGCCACCTACGCCAGCGATGGCCGCCGGACTACTCATAGATAGCCATTCCCGCGGAAAATAGCGCGTAACCGCGACAGCCCCTCCTTGGCGTTTATTCGACCGCCCGTTCCGGCCGTGGGTAGCGGTTTAGCAGCGAATACCGCCCACCGAGCACAAGGTGTTCGGCGTTTTGGCTATCTCGGCGATGGACTCGAATGAGGAGGAAGAGCTTCGCCCAGCGCTACTGGAGGAAGCAGCGGACAACGTCCGGAAGAAAAACATCGATGGTGCTGCCGCCCAATTCTTTGGCGAGCAATGAAAAGCAGCGTCGAGTGGCTCGGCGGTGAGTGGCAAAGAACCGGCATCATCGCAAAGGCTCTTGCATGCTCTACTCCGACTACTTCGCCGATGCTCCACTTCATGGCGAGAGAACATTTCGGCGCCGTTATCGGATGTTTATGCTTGTGTGTTTACCATGTTGTATCTTTCTTTCCGGTGTTGCTTCTTAGTTCCGGTAATGTTGCGATTGTGAGGATTCGTTCGACTACTCCCGTTCGTCTTCTTCATGGACTCGTTCTTCTTCCTTGCGAGATTTCAGGCAAGATGACCGCTACCCTGGATCTCACTACTATCATTGCTATGCTAGTTGCTTCGTTCTATTGCTATGCTGCATTACCTATCATTTGCTCTTTAAGCCTCCCAAATTGCCATGAACCTCTAACCTTGGACACCATTCCTAGCAAACCGTTGTTTGGCTATGTTACTGCTTTGCTCAGCCCCTCTTATAGCGTTGCTAGATGCAGGTGAAGTTGAAGATTTCTTCATGGCGGACAGGAGTTATGTTGGGATATCACAATATCTATATTATTAATGCATCTATATATTTGGTAAAGGGTGGAAGGCTCGGCCTTATGCAGTGTTTTTGTTCCCTCTTGCCTTAGTTTCCGTCATACGGTATTATGTTCCCGGATTTTGCGTTCTAGCTGATCGAATTGATTATAGGACCCCTCGACAGTTCGTTTTGAATAAAACTCCTCGGCAAGAGCCCAACCTTGGTTTTACCATTTGCCTCACCACCTACTTTTCCCTTGAGTCGCTCTCGAGGTCATCTTTATATAGCCCCGGACCAATGCTTGTCTAAGTGTTGGTCAAACTAGAACTACCGTCTTGGGACCATCCCTTAGCAGCTTAGGTTCTGTCGGTACTTATGCCCGCTTATCGGTGTTGCCACGAGAATGAGATATGTGCAGCTCCTATCGGGATGTCGGCTGTCGAGGGTCTTCTTGTCTTGTTTACCATTTTCGAAATGTCTTGTAAGCAGGATTCGAGTGATCGGTCTTCTGGGAGAAGAATATCCTTCATTGATCGCGAGAGCTTATCAGGCTAAGTTAGGACACCCTGCGGGTATAAACTTTGAGACGTGCTTGATTTATGTGGCAGATGGGAATTTGTTAATGTCGGTTGTAGATAACTTGACACAGATCGAATTAAGCGCATCAACTGGCGTGTAGCGTGATGGTCTCTTCGAAGAAGTCAGGAAGTGAACACGGTTTTACGTGTATGATTAGCGTAAGTAGGAGTTAGGGATCACTTCTTGATCATTGCTAGCTTCACGACCGTTCCTTTGCTTCTCTTCTGCTCATTTGCGTATGTTAGCCACCATACTTGCTTGCATCTGCTTGACCTCACCACTTCCTTCCTTTCCCATTAAGCTTTGCTAGTCTTGATACCCATGGTAATGGGATTGCTGGAATCTGGCTCATATTACTACACCAATAGTTGCGGTACAGGTTGTCACGATGATCATGGCGAGCGCGATGTTGCTTGTTTTGAGTTTCTTCTTACCTTCTTGATCGGGGATAGGTTCGAATTAAATCCTAGGCTATCGGGGTGGATATTGTTTGAGTTCTGTTATAATTGATCCGTAGTTGGATGTTGTTCTTGTATGTTGTATTGTTATTCATGTGACATTGTATGTATCGGATGTATCCACTATTATGTAATGTTGATGTAATGATATCCACCTTAGCGTCTTCAAGATCGCTTCTATCATAGTGGGACCTTGAGGTTCCTTTAGGATAGGGTCGCATCTAAGGCGTGATATATGATTACCATTACACCACAATGTGTACAAAAATAGAGTAAGTAATTTCAAGTGCTGTTTGTTACCAATTTACTCGTCCCCAACTACTAAATTTAATGGACCTTGATATATGTGGATGTGTCTCAATATGTCACCTCCTTGGTTACACACCCACAACTCTTATCAATTCACCACCCCATATCTTTTGTCCTGCCTCTTAGTATTACCATGTCTCTCTCCATTGTTTGTCATGTATGTCCATCATTTAGATCCTTTCATACACATGTATGGTCACCATCTCTCATACTAAACTTGGTTCCATTACTGATCGCGTTTTAAGTATTGTTGTGTCATGGGACAGAGCCTTCTTGACCTATTGCCTTCTTGCTTGGAGAAGATGGTCTTATTTTAACTTTTAATGCCGACTCGATGAATAAAAACGGCGGGATGTATCAAAAACATCATGAGAAGATGAGTAGTAAAGCCATTTTGGTGGCCATGGTACTGATAGAGTTGAGACAACATCAACAAGATACCGATGGTGGGGAGCTTTGGCGGAACAATTCGTCGACACAAAATTGTAAATAGTTTGAGGTGGATCTACTGGTCTTGTGGCGTTGATGGAGGTGGTTATTGGCGGATCGGCAGGTAACATCAAATACATATCTCCGACATAATGTATGTTTGGCAATCTGATTGCTCAACAACACCGGTTTATGCAAGGGTGAAATTAATAGGGAAATTGGTAATGGCGTCATTATGCATCAAAACAGAGATTTGAGGAATATGGCTAAGGGACAACCAATATTTCCTACATGCACACACAGAGGGAGTAGACAATTAGGAGAGAAATAAACATCAAATATTGAGTTTCTTCTCCACGGCCTCATGCCAGATACTAAGGTCACACCAATTGATGAGGCGAGCCTGGATGACCAAAGTACAATGCAAAGCAAAAGCAAAAGGCCATCGGTCGAGAACAATGGGCAGAAAATAAGCGTCAAAAGAAATTGATGTTGGCGCCGACAAAATTTTCAAACTTCGAGCAGGGAGATTGGAGAAACTTTATTTGCCACACTAGCGCTAAGCGCCATCACCGTGTTGTGCGGTGAGATGACTTTATTGTGTGCGATCACCATAGTGTGAAGGGTCAAAGATGTGGACAACTAACATCTACATAAAATCCCCAAAGAGGAAAATATAGCTACCCTCATATGGTTATGATTACCATTACACCACAGTGTGTGCCAAAAAGATTAGGTCTTTTTAAGTGTTGGGTGTTCAAAAAATTTCCAAGCCAACTACAAATCTAATGGACCTTGATATATGTGGGTGTGTCTCATATGTAATCTCACTGGTTACTCACCCACAATTCATATCCATCCACCACCCCATATCTTTTTCCTTCCTCTTAGCATATCATGTCTCTCCCCATTGTTGGCCATGTATTTCTAGTAGTTGAGATCCTTTCATATCCATATGTGTATGGTCTCCATTTCTCATACTAAACTTGGTGCCGCTGCCTAGTCACATTTTAGGTATTGTTGTGCCGTGGGACAAAAACCTTCTTTACCTCTTGCCTTCTTGCATGCCGGATGTTATCCATGCTTTATCTTTTTGTAATGCAGGCTGGATGAACAAACACTGGTTCAAACAACTGATGTATCAAAAAGCATCATTGGAAGATGATAGTAAATCCATTTAGTGTGCCATGGTATCTCGAGGCTAGAGATATAGTCGAACGGAATATCAAGATACCCGTAGTATAGAGCTTTGGCAGCCTCTGCGTTGGCAAAATATTGTTAACAATTGAGGTGGATCTGCCTAATCTTCTACGGGTAGGGCGGTTATTCACGAGAATCTGGCTTGGTAAAATCAAACACATATCTCCGACATATGGTATATATTGCAATCTGACTGCTCCGGCTACATCAGTTAAGCTAATGATGAAACTAATGAAGGAATTGGTAATGTACCTTGATTTCACCGTGTTTCAAAACAAGAGATTTGAGGAACATGGCTAAGGACAGCCATTACTTCCTTCATGCACATAGAGAGAGAGAGAGAGAGAGAGTGACTGCGAAGGTAGGAGAATTAGACATCCAAGCAGATTTTCTTCTCCTCACGCCTCATGCTAGTCTTGGTGTCGCACCAATGTGATAGAGGTGTGGCTGGAGGACCCACTTCAAAGGAAGCACTGCATGAATAAACCCTGCAACCCATTAGATCGTAAACCAACACAACTGGCCAGAAAACAAACCATTAAGGCATCAATGTTGCCCACAGACAAAAATTTCAAGAACTTGAGTCGGGGAGACTCGAGGAGAATTAGATTGACACACTAAGCGCCACCCCAAACATCGAGCTGAGATGACTTTTATTATGTAGTCACAGTCACCATAGTATGAAGGGTCAAAGCTATGGACAACTGGTATCTACACAAATACCCCAAAAGGAAAGATATAACTCCACCTGATAGATCAGGGCCTCCCCTGTGCCCCTCACAACATATGGTCTACCAACAAAGGAGATGATGGCGCAGTGCGCCAAGTTTGGTGAGAACACTTTCAGGAAAAACAACTAGTCCTATTTTCTTACCTAATTAAGAATGAAAAATAATAGGACCTTGCAGATATCTATGAAAACTCAAACAATTTTTGAGAATGCGTATTACCATTAATTTTAAAACTTAACAGGGCAATTCTTACTATATATGCTTATTTATTAGTACTCTTTTTGTTGGGGTTCATAAGACCCTCACATATCTTAAGAATAACTTTGACCATTAATTTAATCACCACAATAAAAAACAATATAAACATTTTAAGTCATTGGTTTCTTTGAATGTGTAAATATATGATATAAGTTTGCACACATATAACAAACATTTTAATGATAAATTAGTGGCCAAAGTTTTTATAAATAACATATGGGCTGGGCCTTATAAACCAGAGTAGAGTTAGCTCTTAATTTTGAGCAGGCGATAATAATAATAATATGCAATGCAACATTTTAACTCCAAAATATTTTATTTTTAATTTTCCACTAGAAGGCAACATGCTGGTGCATAGAAAATGTCCTCCTTTATTGGTATAGAAATAATTTTGTTTCCTTGTGTGTAAGAACACAACAGGCACACTTTTTAAACGAGTCACTCTTAACGAATTAGTAGCAGCCTGTTGATATAGTTGCATTTACTTTTTGTTTCCTTGCAGATAGATTTTATCTGAGTCGTCCTTGCAGATAGATATACCAAAGATGGCAGCGGCAGGGGTGGGGTGGCGATCTACCAACAAAGTAGAGATGGTGGCGCAGTGTACCAAGGTTGGAGAGGAATACTTTCAGGAAAAACAACTAGTCCTAATTTTTTAGCTAATCGTGAATGAAAATTATTAGGACCTTGCAGATATCTTTGAAAACTTAATTAATTATTGGGCATGCATATTACCATTAGTTTAAAGCTTAACATGACTATTCTTACTATCTACTCTCACTCCTCTCAGTCTTTTTGCTTGCCTTTTGGCATAATTGTCTCTTAGTTTGCCTGGCTGGTCCAAAGTCATGATATTTTAGTTATAGAGTTATTTTTCATAGTCGAAAATAAATAGAGATAAAAAATTGGGGTGGGCGTAGCTACCACCATGGGTAACAAATTATTTCTGATAATTTTAATAATATCGTTTGAGCATATAACAAACATTTTAATGATAAACTTGTGGTCAAGTTTTCTCAAATAAAATGTGGGTTTGGCCTATAAACTTCAACATAGTTCATTCTTAATTCTGGTCAGATGATCATAATATGCAATGCATCATTTTAATTTAAGAAAACATTTTAATTTTATTTTTTATATAAGGCGGTGAATAGAAAATGTCCTCCTTTTGTGATATAGAAATACTTTTGTTTCCTCCTTTATTTAAAACACTTTTTGAAAGGAATCACTGTTGCGAATTAGTAGCAGCCTGTTGATATAGTTGGATTTACTTTTGTTTCCTTCAGATAGAATTTTTTGAGTCGTCCTTGAATAGATATACGGCCAACAATGATGCACAGGAATGAAACGTCCTTTTTCTTTTTGCATGGCAGAAACGTCGTCATGCATCTATATCTTTGAAACTGTCACCAGAAAGACTCCCCACCTGAATATATTTCAAAGTGTAATCAACAAAGTTTAGGCTAGGCGAGAGGATAAGAAATCCGCCACAGACCGGCATGGATTTTTGGTCTGCCTTGGAGAGCAGTGTGACCAGAAGTCGAGGTGGAGATTACTGCCATAATTACATCTATATCTATATCTATTATCTATTATCTATTATCTATTATCTATTACATATTATATTATATATTATATTATATATTATAAAAGACCCAAAGGGGCAGATCCAACGGATCTTGGCCATCGAACTAAGTTAATCCAACGACCTATACTGCTCCAATGGCGAGCGTTAAACGTGTTTAACATGCAATTAATATCATAGCCAGTATTGCACTAATTACAGGATTAACACACAAATAATAGCATACATAATATCCGGCGTGCAATTAATATATTGCCAAATATTAGCGTGCATTGCTGCGCATTTCTAGCAAGAACTAAGCGGAGGACACGCCGTTGATATATACTCCCTCCGTTCCTAAATATTTGTCTTTCTAGGCATTTAAATTGGTTACAACATACGGATGTATGTAGACATATTTTAAAATGTAGATTCATCCATTTTGTTTTGTATATAGTCACTTGTTGATATCTCTAGAAAGAAAAATATTTAGAAGCGGAGAAGGTACACACATGCATAATAAGAACCAAACAGTAGTGCGGCGTACCTAATGCTTGAACATGTAAGCACCCCGTCGCGCAGCTGCCGTCTTCGGATGTCCGCACTTTGCCGCCCTTGCGTCCACCGCGCCCTCATCCGGCGCTCCAGCTGCATCCGCATCAATATCAAATTTGTCGGGCGAGAAGAGACCAAGGAGAGAAATCGATCGCATGACACAATTATTCTCACCTTGTGGTCACAGGAAAGTGGTAAGCGTTGCGGCCAGCAAACACCGCGAAATGCGCCGCGATTGGCGGCAAGAATCTACCGCGGACCAGGGCGCCCCACGGCAGTTGACCCCATGATGGGCCATCCGATTCCGACAATCCCATCCCGGTCGTCGGCCCGCTCGGCTCCGCTTGATTACCACCTCCCGTGATGCTCCGCCACTAGTAGAAAAACACATATTAGCCCTGCTTTGTAAGGGCCTTTAGTCGAGGTTCGAACCGGGACTAATGGATCGCTAATGCCTCCATCCATTAGTCGGTTCAAACGGCAGGCGGATCTACTCTCCATGTGGCTGGTCCGCGAGAGCCCGATCGAGGCCTTTGGTGTTGGTGGCACCAACCGGGACAAAGTCCATGTTTTTTAGAAAGTGGCTGCTTTAGGTTTTGTGGGTTATTTTTAGGTTGTTATTAGCTAGCTAATAGAGAAGTGTCCTCTCTTATATCTTCGTCCTTGGTTTATCAACGTTGCTGCTATGTTCATTTCACCGCTGAGATAACATGCTCATGCATGGTCGCATCATACATCATCATATATAATAACAAGTCCTACTAATCATGCATCATCATACAACTTCTACTGTTATTAATAATAAGTCATCGATAATCATCCCCATAGTCATCGAACCCAACACCCTTAAGGTAAAATAGCATAAAACAATATAGACCTTGACTCTCCATTATGAAGAATGAAGATCATCACATCTCCAATTCTTGCCCTCATGCTTATTGCTTCCAAAGCTCCTTCGACTGTCCATACATTTTCTCCATTCTTTGATTGTAATGTCTCCACTTCTTTTAAAAACCGGTATGGACGGTTGAGATTCATAGGGCGACCTGATTGTATGTTCAAAACATGAAGGCTACCATGCATATACATCAGATGGAGCACACAATCATTGAGATTATCTGTTGAAAAACATAGTAATAACCGTAGTTAGAAATGATGTACTAGTTTTAGAAGTGTGCAAAAAGATGCGGATGTTGTAATAGTAAAAAAATCTTACGAGGGTATCTCCATGGTAGTTCTGATAGTTCAACACGTGCACTAGTAGCGCGTATTGACCATAATGTTGAGGAGTTTGATTGTAGATATTGTAATTCTCAAGATCAGTACAAAATCGACGGATGATTTTCCTCCTGATAAGTTAATTAAGACCTTGATTGTAGTAGGTTTTGTCTATCATCTTCCGCACATTCTTTGAAGAATGAAAATAAGATTATGTAAATTATCATGTCTGTGATCGTAAATTATCATGCTATTTGCACAAAAGCTAATACGGGTATTTTGACAACTTTTTCCCCTAGGTCAAAAGTTTTCATGATATTTGTACTTGAGTTATCAGGTACACGGTGCATAAATCACCATGAAGTTTACGCGGAAGTTACCGGGGTATGTCCCAATTTTTTTCCCCGGGACAAAATTACCATGCCAAGGGTACCTGAGTTATCAGGTCTGTGGTTTGTAAATGAAAGTGCTAATTATTCATAATTTACCGTTGTAATCAACAAACTCTGCTCCTCATCAAAGTTACCAGACCCGAGGATACATATGTTAACAGGTATGTGACGTGTAAATTGTTGGAAATATGCCCTAGAGGCAATAATAAAAGTATTATTATATTTCCTTGTTCATGATAATTGTCTTTTATTCATGCTATAACTGTATTATCCGGAAATCGTAATACACGTGTGAATACAAAGACCACAATATGTCCCTAGTGAGCCTCTAGTTGACTAGCTCGTTGTGATCAACAGATAGTCATGGTTTCCTGGCTATGGACATTGGATGTCGTTGATAACGGGATCACATCATTAGGAGAATGATGTGATGGACAAGACAATCCTAAGCATAGCACAAAGATCGTGTAGTTCGTTTGCTAGAGCTTTTCCAATGTCAAGTATCTCTTCCTTAGACCATGAGATCGTGTAACTCCCGGATACCGTAGGAGTGCTTTGGGTGTATCAAAGCGTCTGGCGTAATCGGGTGACTATAAAGGTGCATTACAGGTATCTCGAAAGTGTCTTTTGGGTTGACACGGATCGAGGCGGGATTTGTCACTCCGTGCAAGCGGAGAGGTATCTCTGGGCCCACTCGGTAGGACATCATCATAATGTGCACAATGTGATTAAGGGGTTGATCACGGGATGATGTGTTGCAGAACGAGTAAAGAGACTTGCCGGTAACGAGATGTAACAAGGTATCGGTATACCGACGATCGAATCTCGGGCAAGTAAAATACCGCTAGACAAAGGGAATGTTATACGGGATCGACTGAGTCCTTGACATCGTGGTTCATCCGATGAGATCATCGTGGAACATGTGGGAGCCAACATGGGTATCCAGATCCCGCTGTTGGTTATTGATCGGAGAACGTCTCGGTCATGTCTACATGTCTCCCGAACCCGTAGGGTCTACACACTTAAGGTTCGATGACGCTAGGGTTATAAAGGAAGCTTGTATGTGGTTACCGAATGTTGTTTGGAGTCTCGGATGAGATCCTGGACGTCGCGAGGTGTTCCGGAATGGTCCGGAGGTAAAGATTTATATATGGGAAGTCCTGTTTTGGTCACCGGAAAAGTTTCGGGTTTTATCGGTAACGTACCGGCACCACCGGGAGGGTCCCGGGGGTCCACCAAGTGGGGCCACCTATCCCGGAGGGCTGCATGGGCCATGTGTGGGAGGGAACCAGCCCCAGGTGGGCTGGTGCGCCCCCCACAACGGGCCCAAGCGCGAGGAGAGTGGGAGGGGCAAACACTAGGGCAGATGGGCCCTAAGGCCCACCCAGCGCGCCTCCCTCTCTCCCTCTCGCCGCCACCAGATGGGATCAGGGGCTGGCCGCCGCCCCTAGGGGTGGAAACCTAGGTCGGGCGCAGCCCCTCTCCCCCTATATATATGGAGGCATAGGAGCAGCCCAATACATGAGTTCCTCCTCCTGTTGGCGCAACCATACCTCTCTCCCTTCTCCTCAGATCTCGTGGTGCTTGGCGAAGCCCTGCTGGTCTACCACGCTCCTCCATCACCACCAAGCCGTTGTGCTGCTGCTGGATGGAGTCTTCCTCAACCACTCCGTCTCTCCTTGCTGGATCAAGGCGTGGGAGACGTCACCGGGCTGTACGTGTGTTGAACGCGGAGGTGCCGTCCGTTCGGCACTAGGATCTCCAGTGATTTGGATCACGACGAGTACGACTCCTTCAACCCCGTTCTCTTGAATGCTTCCGCTTAGCGATCTACAAGGGTATGTAGATGCACTCTCCTTCCCCTCGTTGCTGGTTTCTCCATAGATAGATCTTGGTGACACGTAGGAAAATTTTGAATTTCTGCTACGTTCCCCAACAGTGGCATCATGAGCTAGGTCTATTACGTAGATTCTTTGCACGAGTAGAACACAAAGTAGTTGTGGGCGTTGATTTTGTTCAATATGCTTACCGTTACTAGTCCAATCTTGTTTCGACGGTATTGTGGGATGAAGCGGCCGGACCGACCTTACGTACACTTACGTGAGGCAGTTCCACCGATTGACATGCACTTCATGCATAAGGTGGCTAGCGGGTGCCAATCTCTCCCACTTTAGTCGGAACGGATTCGATGAAAAGGGTCCTTATGAAGGGTAAATAGCAATTGGCATATCACGTTGTGGTCTTGCGAGGTAAGAAGCGTTCTTGCTAGAAACCCATAGCAGCCACGTAAAACATGCAACAACAATTAGAGGGCGTCTAACTTGTTTTTGCAGGGTATGCTATGTGATGTGATATGGCCAAGAAGAATGTGATGAATGATATGTGATGTATGAGATTGATCATGTTCTTGTAATAGGAATCACGACTTGCATGTCGATGAGTATGACAACCGGCAGGAGCCATAGGAGTTGTCTTTATTTATTGTATGACCTGCGTGTCATTGAACAACGCCATGTAATTACTTTACTTTATTGCTAACCGGTAGCCATAGTAGTAGAAGTAATAGTTGGCGAGACAACTTCATGGAACACGATGATGGAGATCATGATGATGGAGATCATGGTGTCATGCGGTGACGATGATGATCATGGAGCCCGAAGATGGAGATCAAAGGAGCAAAATGATATTGGCCATATCATGTCACTATTTGATTGCATGTGATGTTTATCATGTTTATGCATCTTGTTTACTTAGGACGACGGTAGTAAATAAGATGATCCTTACAAAATTTCAAGAAGTGTTCTCCCCGATTGTGCACCGTTGCTACAGTTCGTCGCTTCTAAGCACCACGTGATGATCGGGTGTGATGGATTCTTACGTTCACATACAACGGGTGTAAGACAGTTTTACACAGCGAAAACACTTAGGGTTAACTTGAGCGAGCCTAGCATGTACAGACATGGCCTCGGAACACGGAGACCGAAAGGTCGAGCATGAGTCGTATAGTAGATCGATCAACATGAAGATGTTCACCGATGATGACTAGTCCATCTCACGTGATGATCGGACACGGCCTAGTTGACTTGGATCATGTAATCACTTAGATGACCGGAGGGATGTCTATCGAGTGGGAGTTCATAAGATGAACTTAATTATCCTGAACATAGTCAAAAGATCTTTGCAAATTATGTCGAAGCTCGCGCTTTAGTTCCCTTGTTTAGATATGTTCCTAGAGAAAATATAGTTGAAAGTTGTGATGGCGATTATGCGGACAGTAGAAAGCTCATGTCCTTAATGCACCGCTCAGTGTGCTGAACCCCAAACGTCGTTTGTGGATGTTGCGAACATCGGACATACACGTTTTGATAACTACGTGATAGTTCAGATAAACGGTTTAGAATTAAGGCACCAAAGATGTTTTTCGAAACGTCGCGGAACATATGAGATGTTTCGAGGGCTGAAATTGAGATTTCAGGCTTGTGCCCATGTCAAGAGGAATGAGACCTCCGACGATCTTCTTAGCCTGCAAACTAAGGGAGAAAAGCTCAATCGTTGAGCTTGTGCTCAGATTGTCTGAGTGCAACAATCACTTGAATCGAGTGGGAGTCGATCTTCCAGATGAGATAGTGATGTTTCTCCAAAAGTCATTGCCACCAAGCTGCTAGAGCTTCGTGATGAACTATAACATATCAGGGATAGATATGATGATCCTTGAGGTATTCGTGATGTTTGACACCGCGAAAGTAGAAATCAAGAAGGAGCATCAATTGTTGATGGTTGGTGAAACCACTAGTTTTAAGAAGGGCAAGGGCAAGAAGGATACTTCATGAAGCGGCAAATCAGCTGCTGCTCTAGTGAAGAAACCCAAGGTTGAACCCAAACCGAGACTAAGTGCTTACGGAATAAGGGAACAACCACTAGGCGGAATTACCCTAGATACTTGGTAGATGAGAAGGCTGGCAAGGTCGATAGAAGTATATTGGATATACATTATGTTAATGTGTACTTTACTAGTACTCCTAGTAGCACCAGGGTATTAGATACCGGTTCGGTTGCTAAGTGTTAGTAACTCGAAATAAAGGCTATGGAATAAACGGAGACTAGCTAAAGGTGAGCTGACGATATGTGTTGGAAGTGTTTCCAAGGTTGATGTGATCAAGCATCGCACGCTCCCTCTACCATCAAGATTTGGTGTTTGCGTTGAGCATAGACATGATTGGATTATGTCTATCGCAATACGGTTATTCATTTAAGGAGAATAATGGTTACTCTATTTATTTGAATAATACCCTCAATGGTCTTGCACCTAAAGGAATGGTTTATTGAATCTCGATCGTAGTGATACACATTTTCATGCCAAAAAAATATAAGATAGTAATGATAGTACCACTTACTTGTGGCACTGCCATGTAAGTCATATTGGTGTAAAACGCATGAAGAAGCTCCATGTTGATGGATCTTTGGACTCACTTGTTTTTGAAAAGTTTGAGACATGCGAACCATGTCTATTGGTGTATATGCATGAAGAAACTCCATGCAGATGGATCGTTTGGACTCACTTGATTTTGAATCACTTGAGATATGCAAATCATACCACATGGGCAAGATGACTAAAAAGCCTCGTTTTTCAGTAAAATGGAACAAGATGGCAACTTGTTGGAAGTAACACATTTTGATGTGTGCATTCCAATGAGTGTTGAGGCATGCAGTGAATATCGTTATGTTCTTACTTCACAGATGATTCGAGTAAATGTTGAGTATATTTACTTGATGAAATACAAGTCTGAATTATTGAATGGTTCAAGTAATTTCAGAGTGAAGTTGAAGATCATCGTGACAAGAGGATGAAATGTCTATGATATGATCATAGAGATGAGTATCTGAGTTCTGAGCTTGGCACATAATTAAGACATTGTGGAAATTGTTTCACAATTAATACCGCTGGAACACCATAGTTTGATGGTGTGTCCGAACATCATAGTTGCACCCTATTGGATATGGGCGTGCCATGATGTCTCTTATCGAATTACCACTATCGTTTATGGGTTAGGCATTAGAGACAACCACATTCACTTTAAATAGGGCACCACGTAATTCCATTGAGATGACACCGTATGAACTATGGTTTAGAGAAACCTAAGCTGTCATTTCTTAAAGGTTTGGGGCTGCGGCGCTTATGTGAAAAAGTTTCAGGTTGATAAGCTCGAACCCAAAGCGGATAAAATGCATCTTCATAGGACACCCAAAATAGTTGGGTATACCTCCTAATTCAGATCCGAAAGCAATAGGGATTGTTTCTTGAATCGGGTCCTTTCTCGAGAAAAGTTTGTCTCAAAAAGTTGAGTGGGAGGATGGTGGAGACTTGATATGGTTATTGAACCGTCACTACAACTAGTGTGTAGCAGGGCACAGGAAGTTGTTCCTGTGGCACCTACACCAATTGAAGTAGAAGCTTATGATAGTGATCATGAAACTTTGGATCAAGTCACTACCGTACCTCGTAGGGTGACAAGGATGCGTACTGCTTCAGAGTGGTACAGTAATCTTGTCTTGAAGGTCATGTTGCTAGACAACAATGAACCTGCGAGCTATGGAGAAGCAATGGTGGGCCCAAATTCCGACAAATGGTTAGAAGCCATGAAATCCGAGATAGGATCCATGTATCAGAACAAAGCATGGACTTTGGTGGTCTTGCCCGATGATCGGCAAGCCATTGAGACAAATGGATCTTTAAGAAGAAGACGGACGTGGACGGTGACGTCACCGACTATGAAGCTCGACTTGTGGCGAAGAGTTTTTCACAAGTTCAAAGAGTTGACTATGATGAGATTTTCTCATCCGTAGCTATGCTTAAGTCCGTTGGAATCATGTTAGCACAAGCTGCATTTATGAAATCTGGCAGATGGATGTCAAAACGAGTTTCCTTACCATTCTTCGTAAGGAAAGGTTGTATGTGATACAATCAGAAAAGTTTTGTCGATCCTAAGGATGCTAAAAGGTATGCTAGCTCCAGCGATCCTTCTAAGGACTGGAGTAAGCATCTCGGAGTTGGAATATATACTTTGATAAGATGATCAAAGATTTTGGGTTTATACAAATTTATGAGAAACTTGTATTTCCAAAGAAGTGAGTGGGAGCACTATAGAATTTCTGGTGAGTATAAGTTATTGACATATTGTTGATCAGAAATGATGTAGAATTTCTGGAAAGCATATAGGGTTATTTGAAAAGTGTTTTTCAATGGAAAACCTGGATTAAGCTATTTGAACATTGAGCATCAAGATCTATGAGGATAGATCAAAAAACGCTTAATGGTACTTTCAAATGAGCATATACCTTAACATGATCTTGAAGGTGTTCAAGATGAATCAGTCAAAGAAGGAGTTCTTGCCTGACATGTAAGGTATGAAGTTAAGACTTAAAGCTCGACCATGGCAGAAGAGAGAGAAAGGACGAAGGTCGTCCCCTATGCTTCAGAAGTAGGCTCTGTAGTATGCTATGCTGTGTACCGCACCGGAAGTGTGCCTTGCCATGAGTCAGTCAAGGGGTACAAGAATGATCCAGGAATGGATCATTGGACAGCGGTCAAAATTGTCCTGGAAGTAAATAAGGGCATGTTTCTCGATTATAGAGGTGATAAAGAGTTCGGCGAAAAGGGTTACGTCGATACAAGCTTTAACGCCTATCCGAGTGACTCTGAGTAGCAAACCGGATACGTATAGTGGAGCAACCATTTCGAATAGCTCCAAGTGGAGCGTGGAAGCAGCATTTACAATATGACCTAAAAATTTGCAAAGCACACACGGATCTGAAAGGTTCAGACCCGTTGACTAAAACCTCTCTCACAAGCAAAACATGATCAAACCCCAGAACTCATTTGATGATGTTGGTCACATGGCAATGTGACCTGTCAATGTTAATCACATGGCGATGTGAACTAGATTATTGACTCTAGTGCAAGTGGGAGACTGTTGGAAATATGCCCTAGAGGCAATAATAAAAGTATTATTATATTTCCTTGTTCATGATAATTGTCTTTTATTCATGCTATAACTGTATTATCCGGAAATCGTAATACACGTGTGAATACAAAGACCACAATATGTCCCTAGTGAGCCTCTAGTTGACTAGCTCGTTGTGATCAACAGATAGTCATGGTTTCCTGGCTATGGACATTGGATGTCGTTGATAACGGGATCACATCATTAGGAGAATGATGTGATGGACAAGACAATCCTAAGCATAGCACAAAGATCATGTAGTTCGTTTGCTAGAGCTTTTCCAATGTCAAGTATCTCTTCCTTAGACCATGAGATCGTGTAACTCCCGGATACCGTAGGAGTGCTTTGGGTGTATCAAACGTCTGGCGAATCGGCTGACTATAAAGGTGCATTACAGGTATCTCGAAAGTGTCTTTTGGGTTGACACGGATCGAGGCTGGGATTTGTCACTCCGTGCAAGCGGAGAGGTATCTCTGGGCCCACTCGGCGGGACATCATCATAATGTGCACAATGTGATTAAGGGGTTGATCACGGGATGATGTGTTGCGGAACGAGTAAAGAGACTTGCGGTAACGAGATTGAACAAGGTATCGGTATACCGACGATCGAATCTCGGGCAAGTAAAATACCGCTAGACAAAGGGAATTGTATACGGGATCGGTGAGTCCTTGACATCGTGGTTCATCCGATGAGATCATCGTGGAACATGTAGGAGCCAACATGGGTATCCAGATCCGCTGTTGGTTATTGATCGGAGAACGTCTCGGTCATGTCTACATGTCTCCGAACCCGTAGGGTCTACACACTACGGTTCGATGGCGCTAGGGTTATAAAGGAAGCTTGTATGTGGTTACCGAATGTTGTTGAGTCTCGGATGAGATCTGGACGTCACGAGGTGTTCCGGAATGGTCCGGAGGTAAAGATTTATATATGGAAGTCCCGTTTGGTCACGGAAAAGTTTGGGTTTTATCGGTAACGTACCGGCACCACCGGGAGGGTCCCGGGGGTCCACCAAGTGGGGCCACCTATCCCGGAGGGCTGCATGGGCCATGTGTGGGAGGGAACCAGCCCGGTGGGCTGGTGCCCCCCAAGGGGCCCAAGCAGGGAGAGTGGGAGGGGGCAAACCCTAGGGCAGATGGGCCCTAAGGCCCACCCCAGGCGCGCCTCCCCTCTCTTCCCCTCTGGCCGCCACCCAGATGGGATCTGGGGGCTGGCCGCCGCCCCCTAGGGGTGGAAACCTAGGTGGGGGCGCAGCCCCCTCTCCCCCTATATATATGGAGGCATAGGAGCAGCCCAATACACGAGTTCCTCCTCCTGTTGGCGCAGCCATACCTCTCTCCCTTCTCCTCAGATCTCGTGGTGCTTGGCGAAGCCCTGCTGGTCTACCACGCTCCTCCATCACCACCACGCCGTTGTGCTGCTGCTGGATGGAGTCTTCCTCAACCACTCCCTCTCTCCTTGCTGGATCAAGGCGTGGGAGACGTCACCGGGCTGTACGTGTGTTGAATGCGGAGGTGCCGTCCGTTCGGCACTAGGATCTCCGGTGATTTGGATCACGACGAGTACGACTCCTTCAACCCCGTTCTCTTGAATGCTTCCGCTTAGCGATCTACAAGGGTATGTAGATGCACTCTCCTTCCCCTCGTTGCTGGTTTCTCCATAGATAGATCTTGGTGACACGTAGGAAAATTTTGAATTTCTGCTACATTCCCCAACATAAATTACCATGTTATTCACACATAAGTTATTTGGGGTATGTTTCATCAACTTTTTTCTCGTCAAAAATGGTTACTGTGGTGTTGGCGCATAAGTTATCAGGTCTACGATACCTAAATTACCATGCTATTCGCGAAGTAGTTACTGGGAGTATGTTTTATTAAGAAAAATCTGGGTTAAAAGTTATCGGGGTGTTTGCACGTAAGCTATCAGGTCTGCGGTGCGTAAATTATCATGTTATTCACACATAAGTTACCTGGGCTATATTTTATCAAAAAGAAAATCCTAGGATCAAAAGTTTCGGTGGTGTTTGCACGTAATTTATCAGGTCTATGGTACTTAAATTATCACGCTCTTCACATGTAAGTTATTGGGCGGTATGTTTCAAAAACTTTTTTCGTCTCGAGTCAAAGTTATCATGATGTTCGTACGTAAATCAATCATGCTTGCGGTGTGTAAAATCCCATCCTTTCGAGATGACCTGCCACCTACCCTTCGCCAACATCTACTATCTCTTGAACAACATATCGTGTAGAAGCCTCATTGATTGCATCACGAACATTGTCGTCATCATCATCTAAGCATTGGCACATATGCCACTTCGGTGATGAAGTGAAACCATAACGGTGCACTAGAGAAAAACTCATGATAAAAATCGACAAATGTAAACGGCGAAGCATGCTTGAGTAGTTAGTTATGTAGTAGTGAAAACCAGGGTCAAAACTTTAGCTTCGTACAACAGAACAGAAAATGGAGTGTGCTTGAGTGGTTAGTG
>JAHHZJ010003765.1:45000-56081 GCA_021437245.1 Aegilops speltoides
CTGTTGAAAAACATAGTAATAACTTCGTAGTTAGAAATGATGTACTAGTTTTAGAAGTGTGCAAAAAGATGCACGGATGTTGTAATAGTGAAAAAAATCTTACGGGGTATCTCCATGGTAGTTATCAGAGTTCAACACGTGCACTAGTGGCACGTATTGACCATAATGTTGAGGAGTTTGATTGTAGATATTGTAATTCTCAAGATCAGTACAAAATGCGACCAGATGATTTTCCTCCTGATAAGTTAATTCGGAGCCTTCGGTGTAGTAGGTTTTGTCTACCATCTTCCGCACATTCTTTGAAGAATGAAAATAAGTTGTCAATGGAGATAAGTTGTCAACTATTTTGAAATAAACAATATAAATTACTTAATAACTATGTTAAGCTCACATGGGGGAAGAATTGGAGGTGTATCCACAAGGACCCAAATCAAAGGTCTCTCTTGCTCGATTGTAGGATCACCAAGATCCATGGTGACAAGCATACCCTCAGCAAGACCATACATCTTGCAAAGTGCTTCCCAATTTTTGCAACCAAAATGGGTTACACTCTGAGCATTGTACAACTTTACTTGAAAACCCACACCATGATGGGTACTTAGGATAATTTTGTTGGTTTCGAAACTTTCATGGTCTTCAAAACTCATCCTCTCCAAGACATAGCGTCTTGCAAAGCATGGGATAAACTAGTCGAATTGGAAAAGATGAAAAATACACGTTAAAATAGTTGAGGTCGTGCTTAATTATGAAAAAACTATTGTAAATCGTTGCATCCGTATGAACATCGCAGGTCTCCTCGAGCTTAATTGAAGCGCCGATCTTCGCCCAGCTCAATGAATTGTCGCATATACCTCGGTCGTCGTGGCACCAATCGCACTCCCGGCGGTTTTCGTGCGTCAATGAGTACGACATTTCCGCTTATGTTCATATTTCAAATATTAAACTAGATCATTATTATTAATCACGGGTTGACTATCGATAATCGATGTCGTAGCTCCTCCTTTCATTCCCGAGTGCATTATTATACCAAATTGTCTAGCACACGGAATGAAGGAGAACTTATCAATATGAGCATTCAATAAGCAAAACCAAATCATAAAATAAGCAAAACCAAATTATAAAATAAAGTATAGTATTCAAATTAGCATGCATTCAATAATTATAAGCAAAAGTACATCATCTCTTGGTGTCCGTACATCGTCGAATATTATCACTAATACAACTAGAACCGTAGCGCCCGACGGGTATCGACGCGGGCGGTGGACACCCAAAGATAAGGAACCATCACAGGATCATAGATCTAGTGAGATCCCTGAAGAACCTGCCAGGTATTGTCGAACCTGCCCTCCAATGCAACCATGTAGCGACGGACGTGCTCGTTCTCCTCGCTACCACGGTGACGTACCACCTCCGCGGTGTCCAGAAGCCTCACCACCGTAACTGGCCCACGCGACCGCCACCAAACAAGGATCGGGTCAACAACGAGCTGCCTCCTCACCAACCTACGTCCCCCGGAAGGTAGCACCTCCCAATAC
Source organism: Aegilops speltoides (assembly GCA_021437245.1). Taxonomy (NCBI): domain Eukaryota; kingdom Viridiplantae; phylum Streptophyta; class Magnoliopsida; order Poales; family Poaceae; genus Aegilops; species Aegilops speltoides. Next base: position 46,536 of record JAHHZJ010003765.1, read on the forward strand.
CAGCCCGGCGGAGCCCAGTCCCGAACATGGCCCTGATCAAGCAGGCCTCCACCGCCGAGTCGGCGGCAGCGAGGATGTGGGATAGGCATCGCCGACGTCGATGCGGAACTACTTCTATATATAGTTAAATAAAGTAGTTTTATTAATTAAATCAACTATCTAGTTCAACTACTAAGCACTTACTATAAATAAATAAAGTAGTACTTACTGAAAACAAACTACTTCTATATATAGTAAAATAAATTAGTTTATTAAATCAACTAGCTAGTTCAACTATATATAAACTACTTCTTATTTTTTTTCCTTTTCCTAAATACTATGAACAAAAAATCATTAAAATTCTATGAACTAAATTAATTACACAATCTAAATATCACCAAAAAATCTATTAACAATAATATCACCAAAAAATCTATTACACAATCTAAATATCACCAAACATGCATATTCAATAATAATATCACCAAAAAATCTATTAACAGAAAAAATCTAACATAATATGAACAAATTAATTACTACACATCTAATCTAACAAAAAAAGTCTAATCTAACAAAAAAATCTATGAACTACATATCTAAATTACTACACATCTAATCTAACAAAAAAATCTATGAACTACAAAAAAAATCTATTTTTTTTAACAAAAATAAAAAAAAGTTGCTCACGGCCAGCAACGGCGACGGCGAAGGCGACGGCGAGGTGCGGAGCGGGCGGCGACAGCGTCGAGGCGGCGCTTGAGCTGTGGCGGCGACGTCGATCGGGCGCGGCGGGCGGCGGCGGCGCGTGGGGCCCGGACAGGCGCGAGGCGAGGGCGAGGTGGCGCGGGCGGGTGACAGCGTCGGGGCATGGCGGGCGGGCGGCGACGCGTCGGGCGGCGACAGCGTCGGGCGGGCGGCGACGGCGAGGTGGCGGCAGGGACGCGCGACGGGAGTGGAGGAGGAGATATCAAGTCGGGAGCGCTAAGTGTTGTATATATAGCAAAGGATTTGGTCCCGGTTCTTGATATCAACCGGGACTAATGCCCCCCTTTAGACCTGGTTGGAGCCGCCAACCGGGACCAATGGCCTCTTTCAGCAGCCCAAAGGGCGGGAAGCGAACCTTTGGTCGGTTGGTGGCTCCAACCGACAAAGAGGGCATTTGTCCCGGTTGGTGCCACCAACCGGGACCAAAGAGGGGGATTGGTACCGGTTGGAGCCACCAACCGGTACCAATGGACCCGTCTAATTACTTTTTTATTTTCTGCAGCTGTTTTTTAGTTGATTCTTTCTGTAGCTGTTTTTTTAGTCCCACCTCGCCAAGTGAGAGGCACTCACAGCTGTTTATAAGCCCTGAGTGCAGAGACAATGAAGAAGAGGCTCAATGCTCACCTGCACGTTGGTTAGCTTCAAGCCTTGAGGAATACGGTAGACTGCACAGAGCTATGTGAAGTGCAGTTGACACTATTCCGAAAGCCTTGAAGCAAATTAACGAGCATTGCACCTCTTTTTTATTTTTAATGACTTATTACAACTCAGAAATAAAAAGAAAAGAATAAATGTAGCAGAAAAGAAAGAAAAACTATATAAAAAACCACTCAGAAATAAATAGAAGAAAAAATAGTTTTGATTAACTTTATTAAAAAAATGAGCATAGATGCTTATTTTTAATGACTTATTACAACTCAGAAATAAAAAGAAAAGAATAAATGTAGCAGAAAAGAAAAAAATATATATATAAACCACTCAGAAAAAAATAGAAGAAAAAATAGTTTTGATTAACTTTATTAAAAATGAGCATAGATGCTTATATTTAATGACTTATTACAACTCAGAAATAAAAAGAAAAGAATAAATGTAGCAGAAAAGAAAAAAAATATATAAAAACCACTCAGAAATAAATAGAAGAAAAAATAGTTTTGATTAACTTTACTGAAAAATGAGCATAGATGCTTATTTTAATGACTTATTACAACTCAGAAATAAAAAATAGAAGAAAATATTTGTGATTAACTTTACTAAAAATGAGCATAGATGCTTATTTTTAATGACTTATTACAACTCGAAATAAAAAGAAAAAAATAAATATAGCAGAAAAGAAAAAACTATATAAAAAACTACTCAAAAATAAATAGAAGAAAAAATAGTTGTGATTAACTTTACTAAAAAGAAAAAAACTATATAAAAAACTACTCAAAAATGAGCATAGATGCGCTTATAGAGAAAATTCATCCTAAATTCATAATAAATTTCTACTAACTTCAGAGAAATTCAGTATGAATTTAGGTTAAATTTCCTGTATAAGGGCATCTATTTTCATTTTGAGATGAGCTCAACAAGGCAGAGAGGGAGGGGCTTATAAACTGGTCTGAGCCCCCTTCGGTTGGCGAGATGGGACTAAACTCGGCGCGACGAGACCAACCCTTTAGTCCCGGTTGGTGGCTGGCTGGGACTAAGGGCAGCCTTTGGTCCGGTTCAAGCCACCAACCGGGACCAGTGGTGTTGGGCCAGGAGCGAGGCCCATTGGTCTCGGTTCGTCCCACCAACCTGGACCAATAGGTCCAGACAAACCGGGACCAACGGCCCATGTGGCCCGGCCGGCCCCCGGGGCTCACGATCCGGGTCCGATGCCCCCATTGGTCCCGGTTCTGGATTGAACCGGGACTAATGGGCTGGGCCGGCCTGGACCATTGGCCCGTTTTCTACTAGTGCGCCTCTTCGTCCTCCTCCGGGTGATCCTTCTGGTAGGCCGCTGCCGCTCCGGCTAGCTCCTCCGCCAGCATGACGTGCATCTGGTCCCTGCATAGAACCGATACTTGCGCGCAGCACCATGTAGCACGTAGCAAGCAAATCAAACACCGACATCGAGCACTCAACCTGGAGGTGGCGGTCAAGGTTCTTTAGTCTGGCAGCATCCAGCATGTGGATGAAAGGGAGCAGGGGGTTACCTGTGGGCCGCCGTGGCCGTCGAAGACGGCGAAGAAGTGCATGGGCGAGCCGTCGGCCCAGGCCAGAAGGACGGGCGCCGCGACACGGTGTCCTCCATGCCCTTCCGCTGATCCAGTCCCCGCTATGACACGGACCCAAACGCGAGGGCCCACTGCCGCCGCTGCCGCTTCAGCTGGCAGTAGAGGCGCCGGCGCCGCCACCACGCGGGAGCTCTCTCCTTCCTCTGGGCCCGGGAGGTATCCCTCAGACCCTTCCAAGGATGCATAGTACCCGGACAAGAGAGGTGAGGACTGAACCTCACCTTCCTCCGATGGCACATCAGGGTTGGCTCCCGACTCGCCAGCGGCGCTGGCCATAACTACAGAGGAAGACTGGAGCGCTCAGCTGTACTTTCTCCTAATTTTTGTGGAGGAAGACCAAAGCAGCAGAGGAGGAACATTGAAGCGCTCCTGAAGCAGTTTTGTGTATAAAGAAACGCACGGATCAACGCATCTTATCCATTTAGGGCATGTACAATTGTTCTATCTTAGCAATGCCACGTAGGATAAATGATGAGGTGGAGGAGAGAGAAATCATAAGAGAAGGCTTGTGTTCTCTTAATTAAGAGAAGGCAAGAGATGATCTCTTAGCACAATATGTCTCACCATGTTTTTAGGAATAACTAGTTATTGAAGATAAGGCTAAGAGATGACCCATTGTACACATGTTTTTTTGTCATCTCTAAATTACATGCAAGATTTAAGATAAGACCGTATTATCAACCATTGTACATGCCCTTAGTACCCGTATTAATTTTCTCTTCTTATCCATTATTATCCTTATTAATTTTCTCCTCTTTTCAAAATTTCCTATTTTAATGTCACTTATTTTCTTTTTCCTGCATTTTAATGTTTCTTCTCGATTTTAATGTTCCGCATTTAAATCCACACCATGTTCCATTTGCTAACAGCAATATAGTAGTACTACTTATTATTTGTTGTGCAAAAAAAATACTGCTTATTACTTGCAAGTACTAAAAAAACAGAGAGATATTAATTTCTTCCTGAGTAGTAGTACACATTGAATTAGGTCATCCGTTTCTCCTTTAGAATATTTATTTCATTTGTTTTTATTCCCTATCTCAAGCCACTCCAACCACAAGATCTTGCCATGCTCTCCTGAGAATAAATTACAGATTGTTAAAGACAACTACCCAATGCACAATATCTTGCATATGATTTATATCGCTAGTAAAGTGGAATCTAGGTCAGGCATTTATGTCTTCTTCCCACAACTTTTACTCCAAAAAAGGAAATAATACGTAATTAATGCATCACGATAAATAAGGAAATAAACAGTAATTGATAATAATGATTTTATGATTGTCCCACTCTCTCAGTCTACAAGTCATGTGCGTATCTCTAGATCGTCAATTTGACCAGTGAAATGCGAGTTATATTCAACAAATGTATATCATTGAAATTACATTTGAAATAAGTTTCTAATAATTTATATATTTTGGAGATTTTCTTATGGTTATTTTATGATACAGAAATCGTATTACATTGATCAAGTTGATGATTAGGGATATGTGTATGCCTTAAAACTGGAAAGGAGACGTATGTCTTCCCCTCGCAAACCTCATACAAATATGGAAGAAAAGAGCACCCATAAATGATCATAATAGTTGTATTGACTATATGATATATCCACCGCCTCTTTTTGGGCTCTCTGAAGATGGATGATTTTGAAAGGCAACTACTCATTGCATCGTAATCCCTGCAGCCAGAATTACTTGCTGTAGAATGGATAAAAAATGATGTATCTAGAACTAAAATATGTTTAGATACATCCATTTCTCCGACAAGTAATTCCAGATGCAGGGAGTATGTTACATATGACTTATATATGTTTATTATTAACATGTAGTCTATGATGGTCATCTATGTCTTTTCTCCACAACTTTGTACAAAGAAACAAGAAGCAATACATCATTAATGCATCATGATAACCATGGAAAGTAAAATAGTAATCAATGATATTGATTGTAAGGTACTCCATCTCTTTCTTTGAATAAGGCATGCATGTATCTCTATATCATCAATTTGATGAATGAAACATGAGTTATATGCCACAAATTGTAAATTATTAAATTTGCATTTCGAAATGTTTCTAATGGTATATTTAATACATAACTAATCTTATGTTGGTCAAATTGTGATCTATGGATACACGTCTACCTTAAAAGAGGTAAGTGGGTCTTGCATCCCCAACCACGTAAAATAAGGAAGTAAATCATACACAATTAATGCATGATGATAATTAATGATGTTCAATATATTGTATGTCTTTCTCTTCACCTCATGTAGTGATAGCAAAGTAAATAATGATTAATCAATAACATATGATAAGTAACTAAATAACAAGTGTAATACTTATATTGATTAGATCTTCTTCCTTTTAATGTTTCATTATTTGCTTCTTTCTCTTCTCTTTCTCACACAATATCTTCTATTTATTATTGATAATTTACTTATTGTTGTCGCACGTACTAGAAGATAGCGTGAGACCCAAATTCAGAGACATTATGTCACCCACGTCCCATCCTCATCCTGAAGGTGTGTCTAGCATCCTCAGAGGGCATCTGCGAGTTGTCTTTGTCAGATCTCTCAAGATTCGGTCAGTGCATGTCTTCGATGGATCTGTTTGGATCTAATGTTCGTTCGGTTTCGATCGTGTGTCTACACGTTTGATCATTACGATCTACACTTCTCATCTACAGTATCCATTGATTGCTCATGATTAATGTTTCATGATTTTCTCCTTATCTCTTTCATCATTCTCTGGCTGGTCCCGCGTTCAGAGCACTCGGCATTCATTGTCTATCTTTAAGATTTAGAGAATGATCGCCGGATGTATTCTGTCTCCCCATTTAAGTGACATGCGTTTAATTTTGTTGCCATATTTTGAATGACTGATATCTTTCAAACTAAACTTTGTTTCTGATTCTTTTCTATAAATTTGAATCCGTAATGAGAAGAATTTGTACTATTTTTTACTTGTTTCAACTATCTTTGAAATTAATTTCATAAAACATTACATTGTTCCACTATTTGAAAAAAGTGATTTTGACGGTTACACTACTTTTAAATAGTAGTTCCTACTATTTCAAAAGATCAATTTCTAGTTTTCTTTTTAAGAAACCAACCAAGTAACCTGTCTTGCAAGAGATAGGGTGTAGAGGTAGGGAGTGGAAAGAAAGAAACGGACGTGAGAAAGGGCAGAAGACGAGGAAAGTGGGAGGATGAAGAAAAAAAGTTCATGCGGGAAGCTTTTTTGCGCCACACTCGTATGGAAAAGAAGTTCAACATGTATTTGAAAAAAAAATTCATCGTGCACTCAAGAAAGTGTTCATCATGTACTTAAGAAGGTGTTCAACAGATATATGAAAAAGTGTTCAACACATATTTGAATAAATGTTCATCTTGTATCTGAAAAGTGTTCAACACATATTTGAAGTTCATCGTGTATTTAGAAAATGTTAACCGCATTTTCAAAAAATATTCAACATATATTTCAAAATATATTCACTCCGTATTTAAAGAGTGTTCAGTTGTATTTCAAAAATATTCGCCGTGTACTTGAAAAATTGTTCATAGCATATTTCTAGAAAAATGTTCATCACATATTTGCAAAAAACATGTTCATTGCAAATTTCTGAAGAAAAAAATGTGCATCACATATTTGTTAAAAAGTGTTCAACACATACTTTCACTTCTTTGTATATTGTATATGACAGATATGTACACAGCCAATGGTAATGCGTGGAAACAAAACGTGTACGTATGTATCTAAAGTGTAGGTAACTCTGACCCGGACCCCAAGGTTTGCTAAATCTTCCACTGGTCTCCTTGGTAATCACCTTTTATTTAAAGAAACTGTGGTCAGAGATACAGATTCGTTTGCTTAGCGGCAGACCGTGGGTCGTTAAAACTTAAAAGTTTCTCCCCTACTGTGCTCTGGCCTGGGCCTGACGTTGGTTCCCGGGGATCTGATCTGGGCCGCCGGAATTATTTCGCCGAGGAACGGCAGGCTACTTTGGCTGTCCGTCGTCTTTTAGAAGTTTAATTAGGATTTTGCTGGTACGGATCGTAGAGTGCACGTAGCAGTAGTTTCACTGCGGTGATCTGTGGAGCGGAGGTGGCGTTTCTAGAGAGAACCGTGTCCACCCTAGGCCTCGTGATATGTGTAAGTTCCCGTTGTTATATTTTGCTCTTCCTTTAGTCTCTCCGAGGTTGCTGTCTGAGATTGTTTGCCGTCTCTTGTAGGTCGGCCCGCTCCTGATTGCAAGGTTGTCGTTGACTGAGGTCGCAAGGCCGTCCCGTTGCCAGGCTTAAGCAGTAAGATTTCTTTTTGGAATACCTAGTCTGTACTCCATGCATAAATCTATCTATCTATCTATCTATACACTAGTGGAAAAACAGGCTTTCCGTCCAGCCCATAAGTCGCGAAGCTGTAGGAACCGCGACCAATGGGACCTTTAGTCATGATTACGAGGTGAACCGCGACCAAAGGTCTGGCACTGGCGCTCGGTGGCCAGCTGGTGCACGTGAGGGGCTTTAGTCGCGGTTGGCCAGGCCAACCGCGACTAAAGGTTTTCGGCACTTTAGTCATGATTGGCCTGCCAACCGCGACTAAAGCCCTCCCTATATATACCCATCCAGCAGCCAACACTTAGCCATTTGGAGCCATTCTCTTCACAAGTGGGTGTAGGTTTGCTTTTGGTTCCTCTTATGCACATAAGGTGTTTGATGAAATGCCCCAAGAGCATGAAACAAACATGACATGAAGTGTTGGAGCCACACCCTTCGATCGCGGTTAGCAACTTGATGAACCTTTGATGTGTCAATATGCATGTGTGTAGTTCATAACAAATGCATGATGGTTAATTATATATTTTATATTATAATAATGCAGATGAATCGGCAATGGATGTCTGGTAACCGACTCTCCGCGAGTTCAAGACGGGTTTGAAAGATTTCCTCGTAGTGGCTAATGCGAACAAGCGGGGGTTTTGTTATCTGTCCATGTGTTATCTGTAAGAATGAGAAGGGTTACTCTTCCTCAAGAGTTGTTCACATGCATCTGCTTGAAGGGTTTCATGCCAAGCTATAATTGTTGGACCAAGCATGGAGAAAGAGGGGTTATAATGGAAGAAGATGAAGAAGGGATGATTTCATCGATGAAAGCTATCTTGCTCATTTCGGTGATACTTTCATGGAGGATCTGAAGGTGAAGGGAAGGTGAAGAAGAGACACGTGATGATCCGTTGATGATCTTGGTCGGACCATTGCTGATGCTGCGGAGACGCTATGAAACTGAAAAGGAGAGGAGAATTTGGATCGCATGTTAGAGGATCACAGAAAGGCGCTGTACCCGGATGCGATGATGGTCGAAAAAGCTGGGCTGCTAATGGATTTGCTGAAATGGAAGGCAGAGGCAGGTGTAGCTGACTCGGCATTTGAAAACTTGCTGAAAATGTTGAAGAATATGTTTCCAAAGGATAACGAGTTGCCCTTGAGACGTCTGAAGCAAAGAAGGTTGTCGCGCCTCTAGGTTTAGAGGTTCGAAGATACATGCATGCATCAACGATCGCATCCTCTACCGCGGTGAATACGAGAATTTGAATGAATGCCGGTATGCCTTTGCATTGCGTTATAAGATCGAGTCGATGACCCGGTGAGCGATGTTGAGGGCGAAACCCGGAAGAGGGTTCCCGCCAAGGTGATGTGGTATGCTCCTATAATACCACGGTTGAAACGTCTGTTCATGAACAAAAAGCATGCCAAGTTGTTGCGATGGCACAAAGAGAAACGTAAGTCGGACGGGAGTTGAGACACACCGCAGATGGAACGCAATGGAGAAAGATCGAGATGGTTCAAAGATTTTGCACCGACGCAAGGAACATAAGATTTGCTCTAAGCACGGATGGCATGAATCCTTTTGGCGAGCGAGCTCCAGCCATAGCACCTGCCCGTGACTCTATGCATCTACAACCTTCCTCCTTGGTTGTGCATGAAGCGGAAGTTCATTATGATGCGGTGCTCATCCAAGGTCCAAGCAACCCGCAACGACATCGATGTGTACCTAAGGCCATTAGTTGATGAACTTTTACAGCTGTGGGGTGGTGTCCGTGTGTGGGATGAGCACAAACAAGAGGAATTTGACCTCTGGCGTTGCTTTTCGTAACCATCAACGATTCTCCTGCTCTTAGTAACCTTCGGGACTGTCAAATAAGGGATACAATGCATGCACGCACCGCTTACATGAGACCGAAAGTGTACATTTGCCAAATTGTAAAAAGAACGTGTACCTTGGGCATCGTCGATTTCTTCCAAAATTCATCGATGAAAAGAAAGGCAAGCATTACAACGGCAAGGCAGATCACCGGCGAAGCTCGCGAACGACTTGGTGCTGAGGTATTTGATATGGTCAAGGATTTGAAAGTCATCTTTGGAAAGGGTCTGGCGGACAATCAGTTCGAAGGAGCCGACGGGCACGCAGCCATGTGGAAGAAGAAATCTATATTCGGGAGCTAGAATATTGGAAAATCCTAGAAGTCCGCTCTGCAATCGGCGTGAT
>JAHHZJ010003766.1:0-24570 GCA_021437245.1 Aegilops speltoides
TCACAAATAAACGGAGATTTTGATGCCAAGGATTCAAAAATGGCGGCCTACCGCGATGCCGTCCTCAAAATGTCAGATCAGTTCGAGGGGTTCGAATTCCACCATGTGGCCCGAGAAAACAATCAAGCGGCGGATATCCTCGCCCGCATCGGCGCTAAATGCGACCCTGTCCCACCTAATATATTCTTGGAAAAGCTGTTCAAGCCATCTTTTGTATGGGAAGGGGAGTCCGGCAACATTAGTCCGGCTCCAAATACAACCCCAGATTCTGAACCATCTGACGTAATCGGGGGCTCCGCCACTGAAATAACACCTTCGGCCCACAAAATCATGGCTGTAATCGCCCCGTGGACAGAGCCTTTCTTGGCCTACTTAAATAGGCAGGAGCTCCCCGAGGATCAAAATGAAGCACGTTGTATTGTGCGGCGTTCCAAGGCCTACAAAGTCCATGAGGGAGAACTCTATAAGAAAAGTGCCACCAGAGTGCTCCAAAGATGCATCTCCGAAGAGGAAGGGCGGCAGCTCTTGGCTGAAATCCATGCCGGACTCGGCGGGCACCACACTGCGGCTCGGGCACCACACTGCGGCTCGGGCACTTGTCAGCAAAGCCTTCCGTACAGGTTTTTATTGGCCGAGAGCCCGGGCAGATGCACAGGACCTTGTCCAACACTGCGTCGGTTGCCAGCTCTTTGCCAATCAGAGCCATATGCCCCCTACCGCTCTCCAAACAATCCCCATAATTTGGCACTTCGCGGTCTGGGGGCTGGATATGGTCGGACCTCTTAGTGGGAAGCCATAAGAAAAAATACTTATTGGTCATGGTGGACAAGTTCACCAAATGGATACAAGTCAAGCCAGTTAAAACGTCCGAATCCGGACCAGTGATAGACTTCATATCAGGGGTTGTACACCGTTACAGCGTCCCCCACAGCATCATCACTGACAATGGCTCAAACATCACAGCCGATGAAGTGAAAACTTGGTGCGGCAACATGGGCATTAAGCTCGATTACTCCTCCATCTACCATCCCCAAACAAACGGCTAGGTCGAACGTGCAAATGGTCTCATCATGAGTGGCATCAAACCCAGACTAGTGCGATCCTTGACAGAATCAGACACGCACTGGGTCGAGGAGCTCGACTCCGTATTCTAGGGGCTGCGGACCACGCCGAATCGCTCGACCGGATACACACCATTTTTTATGGTGTACGGCGCAGAAGCAGTACTACCCTGCGACATAATCCACGACTCACCTCGCGTGCGCATGTACAAAGAGAAGGAAGCCGAGTTAGATCGACAGGACAACTTAGATGCCCTGGAGGAGGAGCGCGACGTCACAAAAGCCCGTTCCGCATTCTATCAGCAGCAGGCTCGAAGGTATCAAAGCAGAGAAGTGCGGGCCAAAAACTTATAATGCTGGCGAACTCGTTCTACGCCTACCGGAGAAGAAGAAGGACAAGCTCAAACCTAAGTGGGAGGGTCCCTTCATTATTGATAAAATTCTCACCGGAGGAGTGTACCGCCTGCGTAATGCATCCGATAACAGGCTCGAGCCGAACCCATGGAACGTGGCCAGACTCCGGAGATTCTACGCCTAGTGCAGAACTCAGTGTTCGTCTCCTTACCGCCGCTCTTTTAATTATGTTCCCTCCTCTTTTCCTTTCTCACCCTTTTTCCCTTCTTCGCACAAAGTATTCAATATAGTGCAGATGCTCGGATCACTCCAGCCGCACTATGTGTGTTCACCATACCTAGGGGCTTCCTATACGGAAGCTAAATATAATTACTTTCCTAGCTTCCTGCCTATCACATATGCATTCTTTTTCCATATGTGCCTTTTCTTCACCATTATATGCATCGATATGACTTAAGATGTGGCCATGCTGGGTTGCCTGGCTCTTGTGTTTATGCCCTATGTTCCTGTTAATTTGGCTAGGGCATGAGGGGAACACGTGATGAGGACATCAATACCATTGTTACACCCACAGCCCCTGCTGCTATACATACTGGACCAATTACTAGAGCTCGCGCACGCCAACTAAATTACCAGGTACTTTCGTTTCTTGGTAATGATTCTAATGTTCATGAGAATATGATGCTGCCTAAATTGGATACATTTGTTTTGCTTACAAATGAAGGGCCTAGCTTGGAGAAGGATGAACATTGGAGCAAGAACACACATGGAGTTGATGGCATGCTAAGGAGATCAAGAACGGAGTTACAAGTGATGATTTCAGGACTTTGAAGCCACCATAAGGAGTGCATGAAGCCTTGGACGAAATATACAAGATGCCACTTCATAATATTCGTCCATAGGCTATTCTAGGTGTCTGACACCTTATTATTGGGCCAGGCCCATGTAATTTCGAAATACATTAGTATAGGCTATTTTAGAGTCCGTATGTGTGGGGAAACAAGAGATAGGGTTAGTTTGGACCCCTCCACCAAGGGCCACGAAATTCACCCCTCTTCCTCCATATATACAGCCCTTAGGGCACCGTTTAGACTTGGGTTTTGTTTAGATCAAAAGTTCGCCATAGCTGCAACTTCGCGTGCCGTTTGTGTTCCACGACTGCATAAAAGCGCCACAGAACCCCACCTTGATCAATAAAGCTTTCATCTTATATTCGCAATATCCAGATTGCAATCTCAGTTTCTTGCTTGTTCTTCGTTTGCTCGCAGGAAATAGACCCTCGTGGTCGTTGATCGTGCTCGGCGTGGTCAATAACCTCTCGGAATTGGTTTAGCGATTGCTAAGGCGCGACGCCCTCGCGACGCTTCGTAGTCGGATCGTCAAAGTCGACTTCCACCAAAGCGAAATCCACCATCTCATCGAAAGACGGGACACCTTTGCCTCTATCAAGTGGTATCAGATTTCCGGGTTGCTCGGTGAGATTTTACAGTTTTTCGTAGTTTAGATCGAGTCATTCTTCATACCTACAGTCCACGAAAAAGCCAAAAAAAATTAGGGTTAGGTCATCATATCCGAACCAATCGAGCCTTTGCATAATCTTTTACGTATTTGCGTTGTTGAATTTGCGGTTGCATCGCCGTGTCGAGTTGCTGGTTTTAGAGTCTAGTCTTTTAGAGTTTGAGTTCGGTCATAAGTTGTCACGCCGCCGCCGCACCATCATCATCGCCTCGCCATCTACCACCACCGCTTATCCGCCACCGCTCAATCCGTATCCATATACCACCACCGCTGCCATATACCACCACCATATATCCACCACCAATCCGAGTTCCTTGCATATTAGATTTGTTTCGGGATCCATCTAATTTCCGATTCGTGTTTCCTTGTCTGAGTAGGTTTCGGATTCCAGCAATCTTTTGCCGTCCGTAGAAGAGGTTGGTTTCAAAAAAAAAAAAAAAAAAAATTCCAAAAACGCACGGGATAAAAAATTTTCGGCTATCCTATTTTAGGTGATTCTAAGCGTATTGAGCGATCGCCGTTATAGAAAGTTTTTTGACCTGTTTCGATTTTGGGTCAAGGCAATCAAAAAAAAAAAAAAATTTGGTCGAAAAAATTTCGTGCCCATCTGTCGATTTGACTGGGAAGAGTTTTGAGACACTCGCCATTATAGTGATTTTTCAAAAAAAAAAAAAAAAAAAGCAGCGCAAAAAAAAAAAAAAGAGCAAAAAAAAAAAAAGAGCGAAAAAAAATTCAGAGTGTGCTTTTCCTTTGTTTACGTGCAGCGCCGTGATTTTGTTAGCGTTCTAGGCTCGCGTCTCTAGCACGGTCTAGCCTAGGACCAAAGACATCTGCGTCGTTGAGCGCTTATTCAACTTTGCATCTCTGATTTGATTATTGTTGACCCTTTTGCTACCATATTATAAGCCTTCCCAGCTCCACATACATCTACGTCGTGCGCTTGATTCTCCCCGTAATCGCTATAGCCAAGCTTTGAGAGTTTTGACTACAACGGTTGCCGATCACCACCGATCTTTGGGTAAGAACTGGTAAGAATTTGAGATTTGCTTCACGGATTTGTATTGCCCACCACACCACCACCACCACTTCCTAGTAGTCTCAGAGGATCATATTCTTGTGTGTTTCTATTGCTGCTAACCATGGCAGGAACACAGGCCGATGAGACTGATTGGGAGAACGACAAACAAACAGCTACATGATAAGTTTCAGCAAATGATGATTGGACAGTGCAAGATGTGGTGAACAGATTTGACGAGGCCATGGAGAAGATAGATGGCATTGAGAAGACGTTTGAAACAAAGCTTGATAGCAAGTTTGATGAATTGCTCGCTGCGTTTTCCACAACCACCGCCGGCTGCACCTATCGCACCTCTGAACGACAACAACTACGCCCCTTCCGAATCAAGTATGGACGAGCTCAGCGTGTTCCTATTGAGCCAGACAAAATTCTGGTGCCGCTGCTCTGCTGTTGGTGCTTCTTTGGCTCTACTACTGCTGCTGCTGCTGGTACCGAGCGAGGATGATTATGTGGAAGATTACGAGGATGAGGTTGATCAACATCGAACTACGTGCAACCACCAGCACCACAACCACCGGTCGTCCACATGCAAATAATGGCAATGTTAGGGCTCCCCCTCAGTACGCGATCATGACCATCTCCTAAACTGAAATTGAATATTCCACCATTTGAGGGTAGATATGTTCTCGATATATATCTTACTTGGGAGTTAGAAACTGAACAACGATTTACATGTTTACAATATCACGAGGAGAGACGTGTTCCGCTGCATTGTTTGTGCTTTCACTAGCTTTGCATGTGTTTGGTGGTCGAACATTGTAGATTATATCCTGTTCCAGCTACTTGGGCTGCTTTGAAAACTGCTATGCGTACTCGTTGGGTTCCACCATATTATCAACGGAATTACTTCAAAAATTGCAGCGTTTAAGACAAGGAAAAATTCTGTAGAAGAATATTATCGGGAATTGCAAACTGGCTTGATTAGATGTGGTATTGTTGAGGAGAATGAAGCTATGCTTGCACGTTTTACGGGTGGATTAAATAGAGATTGAGACCATTCTAGACTATAAGGATTATAATAATATCACTCGCTTATTCCATCTTGCTTGTAAAGCTGAACGTGAAGTGCAGGATCGACAGGCATTGGCGCGCACTAACTTTTCTCGCAGGTCGACCTTCATCATGGACACCACGTGCATCATCTACTTCCACCGCACCATCACCTCCTTGGTGCCACCTCCAACCGTGATACAAGAAAGCAGGCACAACCACCACTATCGCCAAGAGCACACTGCTGGGCCTGCACAGTGAGTTCTTCTTCCATGGCGTCAACAGGGCACACAAGTGATATTATTTGTCGTCGTTGTAAGGGAAGAGGACATTTTTTGAGAGAATGCAAATCTCAGCGTGTGATGATTGCTCTTGAGGATGGTGGGTATGAGTCCGCTAGTGACTATGATGAGGAGACTTTGGCTCTTATTACACATGAGGAACACGGTGGAGATGATTACGATCATGAGACACAATACATGGCTCTTGAAGATGCCGACAGTATGAATGTTTAGTTGCTCAACGTGTTTTGAGTGTGCAGGTTACACAAGCTGAGCAAAATCAGAGGCATAATTTGTTCCATACAAAGGAGTTGTGAAGGAACGTTCTATTAGCGTCATCATAGATGGAGGGAGCTGCAACAATTTGGCTAGCATGGAGATGGTGGAGAAGCTATCTCTCACCACAAGACCACATCCACATCCTTACTACATCCAATGGTTCAACAACAGCGGCAAGGTGAAGGTAACACGTCTTGTTCGTGTGCATTTTAGTATCTCTACATATGCTGATTATGTTGATTGTGATGTGGTACCTATGCAAGCATGTTCCTTGTTACTTGGTAGACCATGGCAATTTGATAAAAATTCTGTACACCATGGTAGAAACAATCGGTATACTCTTGTTCATAAGGATAAAAATATTACTTTGCTTCCTATGACTCCTGAGTCCATTTTGAAAGATGATATTAATAGAGCTAATAAAGCAAAACAGGAGAAAAATAAGAGTGAAAATCAGATTGTGGCAAAAGAATTTGAGCAACACATGAAGCCTAATAATAAACCATCTCTGTTGCTTCGAAATTAAATTGAAAAGTGCATGTTTACTTGCCACCAAATCTGATATTGATGAGCTAGATTTTGGCAAATCTATTTGCTATGCTTTTGTGTGCAAAGAGGCATTATTTTCATTCGAGGACGTGCCTTCCTCTTTGCCCCTCTGTCACTAACATTTTGCAGAGTTCACGACGTCTTTCCACAAGGCGTGCCACCGGATTACCACCTATTCGAGGGATTGAGCATCAAATTGACTTAATTCGGTGCATCATTACCCAACCGTGCACCATACCGTACCAATCCAGAGGAGACGAAGGAGATTATCGTCAAGTGTGAGGAGCTGCTCGACAAAGGTTATATACGCGAATCCCTTAGTCCTTGTGTTGTTCCTATTATTCTAGTGCGAAAAAGGATGGTACGTCACGTATGTGTGTTGATTGTAGAGGCATCAATAATATTACTATTCGTTATCGTCACCCTATTCCTAGGCTAGATGATATGCTTGATGAATTGAGTGGCTCTACAATATTCTCCAAAGTTGATTT
Source organism: Aegilops speltoides (assembly GCA_021437245.1). Taxonomy (NCBI): domain Eukaryota; kingdom Viridiplantae; phylum Streptophyta; class Magnoliopsida; order Poales; family Poaceae; genus Aegilops; species Aegilops speltoides. Next base: position 6,602 of record JAHHZJ010003766.1, read on the forward strand.
GCGTAGTGGATACCATCAAATTCGTATGAAATTGGGAGATGAATGGAAAACAGCATTTAAAACTAAGTTTGGATTATATGAGTGGTTAGTCATGCCTTTTGGGTTAACTAATGCACCTAGTACTTTCATGAGATTAATGAACGAAGTTTTACGTGCTTTCATTGGACGATTTGTGGTAGTTTATTTTGATGATATACTGATTTATAGCAAATCTTTGGAAGAACATTTGGAACATTTACGTGTTGTTTTTAATGCTCTACGTGATGCACGTTTGTTTGGTAACCTTGGGAAGTGCACCTTTTGCACCGACCGAGTATCTTTTCTTGGCTATGTTGTTACTCCACAGGGAATTGAAGTTGATAAAGCCAAGATTGAAGCTATTGAGAGTTGGCCGCAGCCCAAAACGGTCACACAAGTGAGGAGTTTCCTTGGCCTCGCTGGTTTCTATAGGCGTTTTGTGAGAGATTTCAGCACCATTGCTGCACCTCTCAACGAGCTTACAAAGAAGGATGTGCCTTTTGTTTGGGGTACCGCATGGGAAGAAGCCTTCACGGTATTGAAAGCTAAGTTGACACATGCTCCTTTACTTCAACTTCTGATTTTAATAAGACTTTTGAGCTTGAATGTGATGCTAGTGGAATTGGATTAGGAGGTGTGTTATTACAAGATGGCAAACCTGTTGCATACTTTTCTCGAAAAATTGAGTGGGCCTAGTCTGAATTATTCTACTTATGATAAAGAATTATATGCTCTTGTTAGGACTTTAGAAACATGGCAACATTATTTATGGCCCAAAGAATTTGTTATACATTCGATCATGAATCTTTGAAACATATTAAAAGTCAAGCTAAACTGAATCGTAGACATGCTAAATGGGTTGAATTCATTGAGACTTTCCCTTATGTCATTAAACACAAGAAGGGTAAAGAAAATGTTATTGTTGATGCATTGTCTCGTCGCTATACTATGCTTTCACAACTTGACTTCAAAATATTTGGTTTGGAGACCATCAAAGATCAATATGTGCATGATGCTGATTTTAAAGATGTATTGCAGAATTGTAAAGAAGGTAGAACATGGAACAAGTTAGTCATTAATGATGGATTTGTTTCGTTCTAACAAGCTATGCATTCCAGCTAGCTCCGTTCGTCTTTTGTTGTTGCAGGAGGCGCATGGAGGAGGACTAATGGGACACTTTGGCGTGAAGAAGACCGAGGATATACTAGCTACACATTTCTTTTGGCCAAAGATGAGACGGATGTTGAGCGTTTTGTTGCTCGCTGCACTACATGTCAAAAAGCTAAGTCACGACTCAATCCTCATGGTTTATATATGCCTTTGCCTGTACCTAGTGTTCCTTGGGAGGATATATCTATGGACTTTGTTTTAGGTTTACCTCGAACAAAGAAGGGAGGATAGCATATTTGTTGTCGTGGATAGATTCTCGAAAATGGCACACTTTATACCATGTCATAAAAGCGATGATCTTTGTTAATGTTGCTGATTTGTTCTTTCGTGAAATTATTCGCTTGCATGGTGTGCCAAATACTATTGTTTCAGATCGTGATACTAAATTTCTTAGCCACTTTTGGAGATGTTTATGGGCTAAGTTGGGGACTAAACTACTTTTTAGTACTACTTGTCACCCCAAACCGATGGACAAACTGAAGTAGTCAATAGAACATTGTCTACTATGCTTAGGGCTGTTTTGAAGAATAATAAGAAAATGTGGGAAGAATGCTTGCCTCATATTGAATTTGCTTATAATCGCTCATTGCATTCTACTACTAAGATGTGCCCTTTTGAAATTGTGTATGGTTTCCTACCTCGTGCACCTATTGATTTATTGCCTCTTCCATCTTGGAGAAGGTTAATTTTGATGCTAAAGAACGTGCTGAATTGATTTTAAAATGCATGAGTTAACTAAGGAAAACATTGAGCGTATGAATGCTAAATATAAACTTGCTGGAGATAAGGGTAGAAAACATGTTGTGTTTGCACGGAGATCTTGTTTGGTTACATTTGCGTAAGGATAGATTTCTGATTTGCGCAAATCAAAGCTAATGCCACGTGCTGCTGGTCCCTTTAAGGTGTTGGAGAAAGTAAATGATAATGCATATAAACTTGAGCTGCTGCAGATTTTGGGGTTAGTCCCACTTTTAACATTGCAGATTTGAAGCCATATTTGGGTGAGGAAGATGAACTTCCGTCGAGGACGACTTCATTTCAAGAAGGGAGGATGATGAGGACATCAATACCATTGTTACACCCACAGCCCTGCTGCTATACATCTTGGACCAATTACTAGAGCTCACAAGACGCCAACTAAATTACTGTGTACTTTCGTTTCTTGGTAATGATTCTAATGTTCATGAGAATATGATGCTGCCTAAATTGGATACATTTGTTTTGCTTACAAATGAAGGGCCTAGCTTGGAGAAGGATGAACATTGGAGCAAGAACACACATGGAGTTGATGGCATGCAAGGAGATCAAGAACGGAGTTACAAGTGATGATTTCAGGACTTTGAAGCCACCATAAGGAGTGCATGAAGCCTTGGACGAAATATACAAGATGCCACTTCATAATATTCGTCCATAGGCTATTCTAGGTGCTGCGACACCTTATTATTGGGCCAGGCCCATGTAATTTCGAAATACATTAGTATAGGCTATTTTTAGAGTCCGTATGTGTGGGGAAACAAGAGATAGGGTTAGTTTCGGACCCCTCCACCAAGGGCCACGAAATTCACCCCTCTTCCTCCATATATACAGCCCTTAGGGCACCGTTTAGACTTGGGTTTTGTTTAGATCAAAAGTTCGCCATAGCTGCAACTTCGCGTGATTTCGTTTGTGTTCCACGACCGGACAAAGCGCCACAGAACCCCACCTTGATCAATAAAGCTTTCATCTTATATTCGCAATATCCAGATTGCAATCTCAGTTTCTTGCTTGTTCTTCGCTTGCTCGCAGGAAATAGACCCTCGTGGTCGTTGATCGTGCTCGGCGTGGTCAATAACCTCTCGGAATTGGTTTAGCGATTGCTAAAGCGCGACGTCCTCGCTGACTTCGTAGTCGGATCGTCAAAGTCGACTTCCACCAAAGCGAAATCCACCATCTCATCGAAAGACGGGACACCTTTGCCTCTATCAACACGTCTGCGATTGTTACTGCCGGTTCAGCCGGATGTGTACCACACACTGGGTGAAGCCGAAAGCTAGCATTCTTAAGGGAATATTCGGTCGGTGAACAAAAGATGTTTCTTTCGTTTATTACAATGTGAATCCCTAGATGTTTTGTATCCTGCGTTTTTGTTCGCAGTTCGGACATGCACATCGATGCATGCGTACCCAGGGAAAGGAACCCCTAACGGAACTATTCTCCCTAGAAGATGTTTCTTACTACCCATGTAATATAACATAACTAGTTGGGTACTTGTCTGCTTAAGCACTTCTGACCCCTATGGCTGGTTTCCATGCATACCCTGGTTTTACATAACTGAGCAGGTATTCGGATACACCCCGGACTGTCGGATCCGGGGGATGAAGCGAAAAGGTCCGCCATGACAAAAGATTTTTAATCCGGCTAGGGACTACATATGTCCATTGAATTACATAGTCACTTGGACTGGCTATATTCTTCCTCTATACCATCCAACAGGCTATCTAGCTTGCAATCATGTTGGGAATACTTTGCGGCTAACGCTACTTGGTCATACACCAGACTCACGGGAATCTCTTGCCCATCTGGCCCCAACGGTCCGACTTCGGTCAAATGGTTCGGGTCAAGCTTGGTGTAGCGCGTCTTCACCATGGCCTAGGCTTTCCTCGCACCTTGTCGGCAGGCTGATACCTTCCACAACCGGAAGCGCCTCCGTGCTCCTTGGAGCATATCCATGAGCTCCCCCATGCCTCCTGGCAGGGAAGTGGATGGACACAAGGCCTGGGCAATACCCTGCATCACCTGTAGAACTCGTTTGTGCAGCTGTGAGAGATCTTGCAGTAAATCGCATGCGGACCCGGGCATCTCCTCTTCAGGACGGCCCGTCAGCATACCTACAGTTATAAACTGTTGCAGGGTCAAACCCTAGGAAGGATCTTTTCACACTTGGAGGGGGGAAAAGGAGGAAAAACTCTAGAACACAAAGAACACCAAAGAAAAATCTCTCAAACAAACCCAAGTATCACATACACTAGAGTAGCACACATGAGATCCACAAGATTACAAGATCAATACAAGGAGAGTAGCACTTGGTAAATTCTTCCCACTATGTGAGGTCTTGATGATCTTCTCCAAGAGGAGGCCTTGATAATCCAATGGATTCTTCCCAAGGTGGGGGCTTGAGCTCCTAAGAGGAGGGGATACAAGGAGCAAAGGCTCACAATGTTTAGCCTAATATTTGCTAACCCTCCAAATGACCTAGGAGATGCCCTTATATAGTTTAGGGACGAAACAAGTTGAGAGAGGGGGGTAAAAAGGCCAAAAGGCCAAATACACGTTGCTGGACCGGAGGGATCCGGGCACCCGGGCAACAAGGCCCGGGCACCCGGGGGTGCGCTTGAGGCCAACCGGAGGAGTGACCGAGCACCCGGGGCCTCAAGCCCGGGCACCCGGGGCAGCGCCCAGCGGCTGGAGGAGTGGGAGCCGAGCACCCGGCTGGCCAAGGCCCGGGTACCCGGGGTGGGCAGGGTCTTTGCCCAGGCAGCAGCCGGGCACCCGGGGGCCAAGTGGCCGGCCACCCGGGGCGGCCAGGGACGCTGCCAACGGGCGCCTGGGAGACCGGGCACCCCGGGCTGCAGGTGGCCGGGCACCCGGGGTAGTCCGGGACCTCCGCCTCTTCGTGCTCCGCGTGTTCTTCTTCTGATAGAGGCGGGGTGTCCCGATCTTTCGATGAGATGATAACTATCGATTTGGTGGAGACGGCTTTGACGATCCGACTACAAACGTGCACGACGTTGCGCGTTAGCAATCGCTAAACCAACTCTGAGAGGCTATTGACCAAGTCGGAGCACGATCAACCTAACCACGAAGGTCTATTCCTGCAAGCAATCAAAGAACAAGCAAGAATATGATTAAGCAATCTGAATATTGCGAGTATGGATGAAGTATTAATAAAACTGGGGTTTCATAAGTGGTCTTGGTCTGTTCGTTGGACACAAACGAAGTACACGAAGTTGCAGCGATGGCTAACTTTTAACTAAATAAAACAAAAGTCCAAACGATGCCTTAAGTGATGAGGACATCAATACCAATGTTACACCCACAACCCCTGCTGCTATACATGCTGGACCAACTACTAGAGCTCGCGCACGCCAACTAAAATTACCAAGTACTTTCGTTTCTTGGTAATGATTCTAATGTTCATGAGAATATGTTGCTGCCTAAATTGGATACATTTGTTTTGCTGACAAATGAAGGGCCTAGCTTGGAGAAGGATGAACATTGGAGCAAGAACAAGCATGGAGATGATGGCATGCGCAAGGGGAACAAGAACGGAGTTACAAGTGATGATTTCAGGACTTTGAAGCCACCATAATGGGTGCATGAAGCCATGGACGAAATATACAAGATGCCACTTCATAAATTTTGTCCCGAGGCTATTCTAGGTGCTGCGTCACCTTATTATTGGGCCAGGCCCATGTAATTTCGAAATACATAAGTATAGGCTATTTTTAGAGTCCATATGTGTGGGGAAACAAGAGATAGGGTTGATTTCGGACCCCTCCACCAAGGGCCACGAAATCCCCCCCCCCCTCTTCCTCCATATATACAGCCCTTAGGGTATCGTTTAGACATTGCGTTTTGTTTAGATTAAAGTTCACCATAGCTGCAACTTCGCGTACATCGTTTGTGTTCAACGACCAGACAAAGGCGTCATAGAACCCCACCTTGATCAATAAAGCTTTCCTCTTATATTCGCAATATCCAGATTGCAATCTTAGTTTCTTGCTTGTTCTTCGTTTGCCTACAGGAAATAGACCTTCGTGGTCAGGTTGATCGTGCTCCGGCGTGGTCAATAACCTCTTGGAGTTGGTTTAGCGATTGCTAAGGCGCGACGACCTCGCATGTTCGTAGTCGGATCGTCAAAGTCGACTCCCTCCAAAATGATAGCCACCATCTCATCGAAAGACAGGACACCTTTGCCTCTATCAAGTGGTATCAGATTTCCAGGTTGCTCGGTTACAGTTTTTCGTATAGATATAGTCTGTTCTTCATATGTACTATCCACGAAAAAGCCACAAAAAAATTAGGGTTAGTTAATCATATCCGAACCAATCTGAGCTTTTGCATAATCTTTTTAGGGTTTTGCTTTGTTGAATTTGCGGTTGCATCGTCGTGTCTAGTTGTTGGTCTTAGCGTCTAGTCTTTTAGAGTTTCGAGTTATGGTCATAAGTTGTCACGCCGCCACCGCACCATCATCATCGCCCGTGCCACCTACCACCACCGCTCCGAATCCGTATCCATATACCACCACCAATCCGTATCCATATACCACCACCGATCCATATCCATATACTACCACCGCTACCACCACCGCTGTCATATACCACCACCGCTGCCATATACCACCACCAATCCAAGTTCCTAGCATATTAGGTTTGTTTTCGAGATCCATCTATTTTCCAATTCGTGTTTCCTTGCCTGAGTAGGTTTCGGAAAAAAAATGAATCCAGAAACCACCCTCTGTTTAGGCCCAAAATTTTCCAAAAACGCACTTGACAAAAAAATTCTGGCTATCCTATTTTGAGGTGTTTATAAGCGTATTGAAATAGTCGCTGTTATAGAAAGTTTTTTTCGACCCATTTCCAGTTTTTGGGTCCGGGCAGTCGACAAAAAAAATTTGGTCGAAAAAATTTCTTGCCTATCCTGTTATCTTGACTTGGGAAGAGTTTTGAGACACTCGCTATTATAGTGATTTTCGAAAAAAAAAGGAGCGCAAAAAAAGAGCGCAAAAAAAAGAGTGAAATTTTTTCAGAGTGTGCTTCTCCCTTGTTTCCGTGCAGCGTCGTGATTTTGTTAGTGTTCTAGGCTCGCGTCTCTAGCACAGTCTAGCCTAGGACCAGCACAGTACCGTCGTTGAGCGTTTATTCAACTTTGCATCTCTGAATTGATTATTGCTGACCCTTTTTGCTACCATATTATAAGCCTTCCCAGCTCCACATACATCTACGTCGTGCGTTTGACTCTCCCTGATAATCACTCTATCCAAGCTTTGAGAGTTTTGACTACAACGGTTGCCGATCACCACCTGCTGCTGGGTAAGAACTGGTAAGAATTTGTGATTTTCTTGACGATTTTGTGACACCCACCACCACCTCTTGTTAGTAGTCTGTAGGATCATATTCTTGTGTGTTTCTATTGCTGCTAACCATGCCAGGATCACAAGCCGATGAGACTGACTGGGAGAACATGACGAATAACGAGTTGCATCATAAATTTCAGCAAATGATGAGTGGACAGGTGCAAGATGTGCTAAACAGATTTGAAGAGGCCATGGAGAAGATAGATGGCATGGAGAAGATGTTCGAAACAAAGCTCGATAGGTAGAAAACACGGGGTAGGGGCTCCAAAAACGTGATCAACGTGGCTCATGATACCAAGATGATGTAGGGCGGAACCCTAGGGGCCCGATCTTTCACGTTTAGAGAGGATCCTATGGGGAAACACGAAGAATGCGGGAAAAACACAAGGGAAAACACGGGGAGGAACGAGAGAATCACTACACCGACAAGTAATCGATCACACAAGTGCTAGATCACCGAAAGCATAAGGTAACACATGATCCAAAATCAACAAAGGAAGGATACAAGAGTAGCCGTTCTTCTCCGTGAGGAGGTCTTCATTGTCTTCTCCGGATGGAGGCCTTGAATCCGAATGGACCTTCTCCGAGGAGGCACGGTCCCTCACGTGGAGTAGATCCGGGACGGATGAGCAGAGCTCTATCTCTAAATGAGCTATCACAATGCTAAGTCTCAAAGTGAGGAGGAGGACTCCTATATATAGGCTAGGGGCGAAGGGGTACATGGACTCAGTCCAACATGCACGCGCAGGCGCTGGGAAGGCCGGACGTCCGGGCATCGGGCTGGATGTCCGATGGCTCGCGAGGCGCCGGATGTCCGTGCTAAGAGGCCGGATGTTCGGGATGGGGCAGATGGTTGTTCTGCTCTCTGGATGGGCGACGCCGGATGTCCGTTCGGAGGGGCCGGATGTCCGCAGCTTCGGGAGGCGCCGGATGTCCCGGGCGATCGCCGGATGTCCGGCCGACGGGCAAGCTTCATGCTCCACGGACACCGTGCGGATTTCGGGATTTTGGCGGATTTCGGTGGGGGCGGATGTCGTGTGGACACGGATGTCCGGTCGCTGGAGTTTCTTCTGCAGAGGGCTGGCCGTGTATATCTCCAGGGGCCGGATGTTCGGGGTCCTGGCCGGATGTACGGTGCCTGGAGGCTGTTCTTGCCTTCTTCCATTGGTTCTCTTCTTCCATGGACTTGGGGTTTGGACCATCTTCATGTGCATCCTCAGGAGGGTCCTCTTGGTACCTAATCATGCACAACATTCCGGATTGAGGTAGTAGCCATGTCTTGAGAGGATCATGTTATATATCACTAAGGAGAGAAGTCACCTCGGTCTCGAGATGATGAGGACATCAATACTATTGTTACACCCACAGCCACTGCTGCTATACATACTGGACCAATTACTAGAGCTCGCGCACACCAATTAAATTACCAAGTACTTTTGTTTCTTGGTAATGATTCTAATGTTCATGAGAATATGATGCTGACTAAATTGGATACATTTGTTTTTCTTACAAATGAAGGGTCTAGCTTACAGAAGGATGAACATTGGAGCAAGAACAAGCATGGAGATGATGGCATGCGCAAGGGGAACAAGAACGGAGTTACAAGTGATGATTTCAGGACGTTGAAGCCACCATAATGTGTGCATGAAGCCTTGGACGAAATATACAAGATGCTACTTCATAATTTTCGTCCAGAGGCTATTCTAGGTGCTGCATCACCTTATTATTGGGCCAGGCCCATGTATTTTCGAAATACTTGAGTATAGGCTGTTTTTAGAGTCCGTATATGTGGGGAAACAAGAGATAGGGTTGGTTTCAGACCCGTTCCCCAAGGGCCATGAAATTCCCCCGTCTTCCTCCATATATACAGGCCTTAGGGCGTCGTTTAGACATTGGGTTTTGTTTAGATTAAAAGTTCGCCATAGCTGCAACTTCGCGTACTTCATTTGTGTTCAACGACCAGACAAAGGCGTCACAGAACCCCGCCTTGATCAATAAAGCTTTCCTCTTATATTCACAATATCCAGATTGCAATCTTAGTTTCTTGCTTATTCTTCGTTTGCCTGCAGGAAACAGACCTTCGTGGTCAGGTTGATCGTGCTCAGGCATGGTCAATAACCTCTCGGAGTTGGTTTAGAAATTGCTAAGGCGCGATGTCCCCGGACGTTCATAGTCGGATCGTCAAAGTCGACTTCCACCAAAGCGATTTTCATCATCTCATCGAAAGACGGGAGACCTTTGCCTCTATCAAGTGGTATCAGATTTCCAGGTTGCTCGGTGAGATTTTACAGTTTTTCGTAGTTTAGATCGAGTCTGTTCTTCATACCTATAGTCCAAGAAAAAGCCAAAAAAATTAGGGTTAGTTCATCCTATCCGAACCAGTCTGAGCCTTTGCATAGTCTTTTCAGTATTTTGCTTTGTTGAATTTACGGTTGCATCGTCGCGTCAAGTTGCTGGTCTTAGCGTCTAGTCTTTTAGAGTTTCGAGTTCTGGTCATAAGTTGTTACGCCGTTGCCGCACCATCATCATCGCCCCTGCAACCTACCACCACCGCTCTGAATCCGTAACCATATACCACCACCAATCCGTATCCATATACTACCACCACTGCCATATACCACCACCGCTGCCATATACCACCACCATATATGCACCACCAATCCGAGTTCCTTGCGTATTAGGTTTGTTTTCGAGATGCATCTAATTTCCGATTCGTGTTTCCTTGCGTGAGTAGGTTTCAGAAAAAAAAAGTCTGGAGACCCCCGGGCAGTTTTTAGGCCAAAATTTCGGCGACCGAAAATATTTTTTCCCTATCCTAGTTTTAGGTCCTAGGGAGTGTTTTGAGACGCTCGCCATCGTAGTGATTTTTCGTCGCACTTTTTCGTCGTCGCTGCCCTGATTTCCAAAAAAAATGTCAAAAAATTTTGTGCCCATCCTGTCAGTTTGACCTGGGAAGAGTTTTGAGACACTCGCCATTATAGTGATTTTTCGCAAAAAAAAGAGGAGCGCAAAAAAAAGCAGAGCGAAAAAAATTCCAAAGTGTGCTTCTCCCTTGTTTACGTGCGGAACCGTGATTTTGTTAGTGTTCTAGGCTCGCGTCTCTAGCACGGTCTAGCCTAGGACCAGCACAGTACCGTCGTTGAGCGTTTATTCAACTTTGCATCTCTGACTTGATTATTGCTGATCCTTTTTGCGACCATATTATAAGCCTTCCTAGCTCCACATACATCTACGTCGTGTGTTTGACTCTCCCTGGTAATCGCTCTATCCAAGCTTTGAGAGTTTTGACTACAACGGTTGCCGATCACCGCCTGCTGCTGGGTAAGAACTGGTAAGAATTTGAGTTTTGCTTGACGGATTTGTGACACCCACCACCATCACTTGTTAGTAGTCTGTAGGATCATATTCTTGTGTGTTCCTATTGCTGCTAACCATGCCAGGATCAAAAGCCGACGAGATTGACTGGGAGAACTTAACGAACAAGGAGCTTCATGATAAGTTTCAGCAAATGATGACTGAACAAGTGCAAGATGTGCTGAACAATTTTGAAGAGGCCATGGAGAAGATCACTGGCCTTGAGAAGACTTTCTAAACAAAGCTTGATGACAGATTTAATGAACTGCTTGCGCGTCTTCCACCGGCTGCACCTGCCACACCTCTGCAACAACAACAACAACAACCTCCACGTCGCAAAATATCCCTCCGCCGAGCGAGCCGTTTCCTTCTTCAGCCTGGCCAAACTATTGGTGCTGCTGTTGATACTTCTGTGGCTCCTGCTGCTGATGCGGAGGATGATTATGCAGGAGATTATGAGGATGAGGTTGATCCAAATCAGAACTACGTGCAACCACTAGCACCACAACCACCAGGTTGTCCACATGCAAATAATCACAATGGTAGGGCTCTCCCTCAGGTACGAGATCATGACCATCTTCCTAAACTGAAACCGAATATTCCACCATTTGAGGGTAGATATGTTCCTGATATATATCTTATTTGGGAGTTAGAAACTGAACAATGATTTGCATGTTTACAATATCCTGAGGAGAGACGTGTTCCTGTTGCTATTTGTGCTTTCACTAGCTTTGCATGTGTTTGGTGGTCTGAACATTGTAGATTATATCCTATTCCAGCTACTTGGGCTGCTTTGAAAACTGCTATGCGTACTCGTTGGGTTCCACCATATTATCAACGTGAATTGCTTCAAAAATTGCAGCGTTTGAGACAAGGAAAAAATTCTGTAGAAGAATATTATTAGGAATTACAAACTGGCATGATTAGATGTGGTATTGTTGAGGAGAATGCTAGGGGCTTCCTATCACGGAAGCTAAATATATTACTTTCCTAGCTTCACCTTAATCACATATGCATTCTTTTTTCCATATGTGCCTTTTCTTCACCATTATATGCATCGATATGACTTAAGATGTGGCCATCTTTGGGTTGCTGGCTCTTGTGTTTTATGCCCTATGTTCACATTAATTTGGCTGGGGCATGGGGGAACACGTGATGAGGACATCAATACCATTGTTACCCCAGCCCTATTTGCTATACATCTTGGACCAATTACTAGAGCTTCCTTATGACTAAATTACCGGTACTTTGGTTTCTTGGTAATGATTCTAATGTTCATGAGAATATGATCTTTGCCTAAATTGGATACATTTGTTTTGCTTACAAATGAAGGGCCTAGCTTGGAGAAGGATGAACATTGGAGCAAGAACACACATGGAGTTGATGGCATCATAGGAGATCCAAGGCAGTTACAAGTGATGATTCGGACTTTGAAGCCACCATAAAGAGTGCATGAAGCCTTGGACCGAAATATACAAGATGCCACTTCATAATATTAGATCCATAGGCTATTCTAGATGCTGCGACACCTTATTGAGCCAGGCCCATGTAATTTCAGAAATACATTAGTATAGGCTATTTTAGAGTCGTATGTGTGGGGAACAAGAGATAGGGTTAGTTTGGACCCCTCCACAAGAGACCGAAATTCACCCCTCTTCCTCATATATCGTATAGGGCAGATTTGACTTAGGTTTTGTTTAGATCAAAAGTTAGCCATAGCTGCAACCGCGTGCCGTTTGTGTTCCACTGACCGGACAAAGCGTCCACAGAACCCCACCTTGATCAATAAAGCTTTCATCTTATATGCAATATCCAGTTGCAATCTCGGTTTCTTGCTTGTTCGTTTGCTTTCAGGAAATAGACCCTCTGGTCAGGAGTTGATCGTGCTCGGCGTGGTGATAACCTCTCGGAATTGGTTTAGCGATTGCTAAGTAGCGGCGTCTCGCCACGCTTCGTGGTCGGATCGTCAAAGTCGACTTCCCCAAGCGAAATCCACCATCTCTCCGAAGGCGGGACACCTTTGCCTCTATCAAGTGGTATCAGATTTCGAGGTTGCTCGGTGAGATTTTTCAGTTTTCGTAGTTTAGATCGATACATTCTTCATACCTCTGAGTCCACAAAAAAAAAAAAATTAGGGTTAGGTCATCATATCCGAACCAATCGAGCCTTTGCATAATCTTTTACGTATTTGCGTTGTTGAATTTGCGGTTGCATCGTGGGTGTCGAGTTCTTCTGGTTTAAGTCTAGTCTTTTAGAGTTTGAGTTACGGTCATAAGTTGTCACGCCGCGCCCTTTCATCATCATCATCGCCCCACCTTGCATCTCTCCGCTTATCATGCAACTTGAATCCGTATCCATATACCACCACCATATATACCACCACCATATATCCACCACCAATCAAGGTTCCTTGCATATTAGATTTGTTTAGGATCCATCTAATTTCCGATTCGTGTTCCTTATGCGAGTAGGTTTGGATTCGCAATCTTTTGCGTCCGTAGAAGAGGTTGGTTTCAAAAAAAAAAAATTCCAAGCGCCGCGGGATAAAATTTTAAGCTATCCTATTTTTAGGTGATTCTAAGCGTGTTAAGCGATCGCCGTTATAGAAAGTTTTTGACTGTTTCGATTTTGGAATAAAGGCGTCAAAAAAAAAAATTTGGTCGAAAAAATTTCGTGCCCATCTGTCGATTTGACACAGGAAGAGTTTTGAGACACTTTCCGCCATTATAGTGATTTTTTCAAAAAAAAGCAAAAAAAAAAAAAACGAAAAAAAAAAAAAAAGCGAAAAAAAATTGAGTGTGCTTTTCCTTTGTTTACGTGCGGCGCGTGATTTTGTTAGCGTTCTAGGCTCGGCGTCTCTAACGCGGTCTAGCCTAGGACCCGACCTGATCTGCGTCGTTGGCGTTTATTCAACTGCATCTCTGATTGATTATTCTTGACCCTTTTGCTACCATATTATAAGCCTTCCGCTCCACATACATCTCGTCGTCGTTTGATTCTCCTGACAATGTCTATATAGCCAAGCTTTGAGAGTTTTGACTTCTAGCGGTTGCGATCACCACGATCTTTGGTAGGCGTGGAAATTTGAGATTTGCTTCGCGGTTTGTGATGTCACCACCACCACCACCACTTCCTGATGCGTAGGATCATATTCTTGTGTGTTTCTATTGCTGCTAACCATGGCGAAATCTGGCCGATGAGGCTGATTGGGAGAACGACAAACAAGCGACTACATGATAAGTTTGACCAAATGATGATTGGGCGGTGCAAGATGTGGTGAAACAGTTGTGAGGCCATGGAAGATAGATGGCATTGAGAGGCGTTTGAAACAAAGCGATAGCAAGTTTGATGGTGCTTGCGGCGTTTTCCAACCACCATGGCTGCACCTATCGCACCTCTGCTGCGACAACAACTCGCCCCTTCCGAATCGGTATGGGCCGAGCTCGGATGTTCCTATTGAGCAGGACAAAATTCTGTGCGGCTGCTCTGCTGTTGGTGCTTCTTTGGCTCCTACTTGCTGCTCTTTGGTACGGCGAGGATGATTATGTGGAAGATTACGAGGATGAGGTTGATCAACATCGAACTTCGTGCGACCACGGCACCACAACCACGAATCGTCCACATGCAAATAATGGCAATGTTGGGCTCCCCCTCAGTCTGTGATCATGACCATCTCCTAAGCTGAAATTGAATATTCCACCATTTGAGGGTAGATATGTTCACGATATATATCTTACTTGGGAGTTAGAAACTGAACAACGATTTACATGTTTACAATATCACGAGGAGAAGCGTGTTCTGCTGTTGTTTGTGCTTTCACTAGCTTTGCATGTGTTTGGTGGTCGAACATTGTAGATTATATCTGTTCGGCTACTTGGGCTGCTTTGAAAACGCTATCGTGCTCGTTGGGTTCCACCATATTATCAGGAATTACTTCAAAAATTGCAGCGTTTAAGACAAGAAAAAATTACATAGAAAATATTATCGGGAATTACAAAGCGGCTTGATTAGATGTGGTATTGTTGAGGAGAATGAAGCTATGCTTGCACGTTTTGGGTGGATTAAATAGAGATTGAGACCATTCTAGACTATAAGGTTATAATAATATCCTCGTTTATTCCATCTTGCTTGTAAAGCTGAGCGTGAAGTCTTGAGGATCGGCGGACATTGGCGGCACTAACTTTTATGAGGGCCTTCATCATGGACACCGTGCATAAACTCCTCACTTGTGTGACCGTTTTGGGTTCGGCCAACTCTCAATAGCTTCAATCTTGGCGTTATCAACTTCAATTCCTGTGGAGTAACAACATAGCCAAGAAAAGATACTCGATCGGTGCAAAGGTGCACTTCCCAAGATTACCAAACAAGCGTGCATCACGTGAGAGCATTAAAAACAACACGTAAATGTTCCAAATGTTCATCCAAAGATTTGCTATAAATCGTATATCATCAAAATAGACTACCACAAATCGTGCAATGAAAACACGTAAAACTCGTTCATTAGTCTCATGAAAGTACTAGGTGCATTAGTTAACCCAAAGGCATGACTAACCATTCATATAAATCAAACTTAGTTTTAAATGCTGTTTTCCATTCATCTCCCAATTTCATCTGAATTTGATGGTATCCACTCATAAATCAACTTTGGAGAATATTGTAGAGCCACTCAATTCATCAAGCATATCATCTAGCCTAGGAATAGGGTGGCGATAACGAATAGTAATATTATTAATGCCTCTACAATCAACACATCGTGATGTACCATCCTTTTCGGCACTAGAATAATAGGAACAGCACAAGGACTAAGGGATTCGTATATAACCTTTGTCGAGCAGCTCTGTACTAGGCGCATAATCTCCTTCGTCTCCTCTGGATTGATGCGGTATGGCGCCGGTTGGGTAATGATGCACGGGAATTAAGTCAATTTGATGCTCAATCCCTCGAATAGGTGGTAATCCGGTGGCACGTCTTGTGGAAAGACGTCGTGAACTCTGCAAAATGTTAGTGACAGGGGGGCAAAGAGGAAAACCGTCCTCGAATGAAAATAATGCCTTGCACACAAAAGCATAGCAAACAGATTTGCTAAAATCTAGCTCATCAATATCAGATTTGGTGGCAAGTAAACATGCACTTTTCAATTTAATTTCAGAAGCAACGTAGATGGTTTATTATTAGGCTTCATGTGTTGCTCAAATTCTTTTATACAATCTGATTTTCACTCTTATTTTCTCCTATTTTGCTTTATTAGCTCTACTAATATCATCTTTCAAAATGGAATCGGAGTCATAGGAAGCAAAGTAATATTTTATCCTTATGAACAAGAGTATCTTGATTGTTTCTACCATGGTGTAAAATTTTATCAAATTGCCATGGTCTACCAAGTAATAAGGAACATGCTTGCATAGGTACCACATCACAATCAACATAATCAACATATGTAGAGATACTAAAATGCACACGAGCGATGCGTGTTACCTTAACCTTGCATGTTGTTGAACCATTGGATGTAGTAAGGATGTGGATGTGGTCTTGTGGTGAGAATAGCTTCTCCACCATCTCCGTGCTAGCCAAGTTGTTGCAGCTCCCTCCATCTATGATGGCCTTGAATAGAATGTTCCTTCACAACTCCTTTGTATGGAACAAATTATGCCTCTGATTTTGCTCAGACTTGTGTAACTGCACCTCAAAACACGTTGAGCAACTAAACATTCATACTGTCGGCATCTTGAGCAGCCATGTATTGTGTCTCATGATCAGAATCATCTCCACCGTGTTCCTCATGTGTAATAAGAGCCAAAGTCTCCTCATCATAGTCACTAAGCGGACTCATACCCACCATCCTCAGTAGCAATCATCCACTTGAGATTTGCATTCTCTGATAAAATGTCCTCTTCCCTTAATGACGACAAATAATATCACTTGTGTGCCCTGTTGGCGCCATGGAAGAAGAAGAGCTCTGTCGAGGCAGCCGGTGTGCTCTTGGCAGATAGTGGTGGTTGTGCACCTTTCTTGTATCCGGTTGGAGGTGGCACTGAAGGAGGTGATGTGCGATGGAAGTAGATGATGCCGTGGTGTCCATGATGAAGGTCGACCTGCGAGAAAAGTTAGTGGCGCCAATGCACATCGATCCTGCACTTCACGTTCAGCTTTACAAGCAAGATGGAATAAGCAGGTGATATTATTATAATCCTTACAGTCTAGAATGGTGCAATCTCTCTATTTAATCCACCCGAGCGTGCAAGCATAGCTTCATTCTCCTCAACAATACCACATCTAATCAAGCGGTTTGTAATTCACGATAATATTCTTCTCTGAAATTTTTCCTTGTCTTAAGCTGCAATTTTGAAGTAATTCACGTTGATAATATGGTGGAACCAATGAGTGCATAGCAGTTTTCAAAGCAGCCCAAGTAGTGGAGCAGGATATAATCTACAATGTTGAGACCACCAAACACATGCAAAGCTAGTGAAAGCACAAAGCAGCGGGAACACGTCTCTCCTCGGGATATTGTAAACATGTAAATCGTTGTTCAGTTTCTAACTCCCAAGTAAGATATATATCGAGAACATATCTACCCTCAAATGGTGGAATATTCAATTTCAGTTTAGGGAGATGGTCATGATCTATACTGAGGAGCCCTAACATTGCCATTATTTGCTGTGGATGACACTGGTGGTTGTGGTGCTGGTGGTTGCCGTAGTTACGATGTTGATCAACCTCATCCTCGTAATCTCCCATAATCATCCTCGTCGGTACCAGCAGACTGGCGATGGAGACCAAGAAGCACCAACAGCGATGGCTGGCACGAATTTTGTCTGGCTCAATAGGAACCAGCTGAGCTCGTCCATCTGATTCGGAAGGGGCATAGTTGTTGTCGTTGCGAGTCGATAGGTGCAACGGCGGTGGTTGTGGAAAGCAGCGAGCAATTCATCAAACTTGCTATCAAGCTTTGTTTCAAGCGTCTTCTCAATGCCATCTATCTTCTCCATGGCCTCGTCAAATCTGTTTAGCACATCTTGCACTGTCCAATCATCATTTTTGAAACTTATCATGTAGGCTGTTTGTTTCGAGGTTCTCCCAATCAGTCTCATCGACGTGATCTGCCATGGTTAGCAGCAATAGAAACACACAAGAATATGATCCTCTGGACTACTAGGAAGTGGTGGTGGTGGTGTGGTGGAGCAGTCACAAATTAAATCAAGCAAATCTCAAATTCTTACAGTTCTTACCCGCGGCGGGTGATCGGCAACCGTTGTAGTCAAAACTCTCAAAGCTTGGCTATAGCGATTACGGGGAGAATCAAGGCCTGGCG
>JAHHZJ010003767.1:0-84857 GCA_021437245.1 Aegilops speltoides
TGGACAAGTTTTATTCAAAGCGAACTGTCGGGGGTCCCATAAATCACCCGACCAGCGTAAGGGACGCAAAATCGGGAACATAACACGGTATGACGGAAACTAGAGGCGGCAAGAGTGGAACAAAACACTGCATAAGGCCGAGCCTTCCACCCTTTACCAAATATATAGATGCATTAATAATATAAGAGATATTGTGATATCCCAACATAAACCCTGTCCACCATGGAGAAATCTTCAACTTCACCTGCAACTAGCAACGCTATAAGAGGGGCTGAGCAAAGCGGTAACATAGCCAAACAACGGTTTGCATAGGAAAAGGTGTCAAAGGTTAGGGGTTCATGGCAATTTGGGATGGCTGACAAGCAAATGGTAGGCATCGTAGCATTGGCATAGCAAAAGAGCGAGCAAACTAGCATAGCAAAGATAGTAGTGATTTTGAGGGTATGGTCATCTTGCCTGAAAGGTTCTCAGAGTTGTCGAAGACTTGATCCTCGTAGGCGTTCTCAACAGGATCCTCGTTCGCGTACTCGTCTCCCGGCTCTACCCGAAGCAAGGACACAAGCAACGGAACCACAATCAAACAAGGAACAATGCACAAGCAATATGATGCAATACATGACATGCGATGCGAGACGTGATATGCAATGCATATGTATGCTCCGGAAGGAAAATGATGAACCGGGCATCAACTTGGCAAACCAAGTATGCCGCTGGAAAGATGGAGTGATTTCGGTTGAAATCGATATAAAGATCACCGGAATCGGATGCACGGTTAGCAAAAGACAAGCAAAACAAGAATGACGCAAATCTGCGTTTAACAGCCCGATGCTACTTAGCACGCAACACGAAACTATGCTACATCACCCCAACATAAAAACAAAGCATATGACAACGAACTACAGGAGATGCTTAACAAAAGAGGAACACTGAGCTACGGCTAAATCACATCAAAACATGTTCAAACAAGCATGGTGAAAGTGCTCAAAATATCAGGTTCACAGACTTAGTGAAAATACTAACATGGCAGGAATTAACATCAGGAAGGCATGTTTAGAGCAAGCAAACAACATGCTACAGGAACTTATAATAGCAAAGCAAGGCATGACATGATTCTACTCAACGCATATTTCAATAGTCCCTTACTGACCATAAGCCAAAAAGGACCTTAAGAAATGATGGCACCCATGTAAACATTGCAAGTTTTATTACAGATTTATACATGGCAGGAACAACAATTAGTAGGCATGTTCGTGAGCTCGATGCACTCACTACAGAGCATCTCATGATAAACTAAGCATACACCCATCAAGAAGACATGGCATAGGAGCTATACATGGCAAGAACAACCTCATAGCATACACGGATCAACTACACCGACCTCGTGAAAATTGAATCTAATGCAAACAGTCTGCCAGGAAACAATTTCAAGCAAAAGTAGAGCACGAAAATGACATGCTAGACTACTCCATAAATGCCAACAAAGGCATGAATGGATAGAGCACAACCATATGCTCAAAACACCCTTACTGATCATGCTCAAAAAGGGCATAGATCTCTCTGAAACAACCTAAACATATGGCACAAAATTATCAGCAGGACAAAACTTAGTGAAATCACTAAGTCCCTGAAATCAGTAACAACATCATCCCTACTTTACAAGCTCAATGCACTCAGCACACAACTCACAAAAATACATGGTCAACACCTCTGGAAAGATGGCATGACAAATTCCAACATTCATGTAGAGCTCATACTCATAGGATGCTCACACAAATCATGGCAAAAATGACAAAAGAGCTCGAACTGATAAGATTCTGAGACTAACGATCTGAAGCCTACTTCCAACAGCATTTCGGGCATCAAGATGAGCTCAAATGCAAATGATGCAATGGGATGAAATGATGTACTCGTCGAGACGAACAAATTGACATATTATACGCCCAAAACGGAGCCACGGTTGCAGAGATGTGATGCTATGAAAAATGCACGGAATTACAGAAAACTGGGACTTAGGGGATTTTCGGGGCAACCTCGGGTTCGCACGGTTTTTGATGCAGGTCGGGGATCTCGCCGGAGTTCGTCGGAAAAGTGGCCGGAGGTGGCCGGAGAGGAGGGATCCGGCGAGGGGGCACCGGATCCGGCCAGAGGAGGCGGCACGCGGCGTGAGTGGCGGGCGGATCCGGCCGGCGAGGAGCTCCATGGCGGGCGCTATGGACCATGAGAGGCAATGGCCTTGGCAGAAGGTGGCGTGAGGCCATTGCTGACGGACAATGACGGCGATGGCGATAAGGGCGCGAGCTCCATGGCCGGAGGCAGCGAAAGGCATGGCGGCTGCAGCGAAGTGGCAGCTGTGTGCGGCGTGTGTGTGTGGTGTGTGTGTGGCCAGGCGTGTGGCGGCGACGGCGTGGCGGCAGGCAAGCGGCGGCGGCGGCTGCCGGCGAGATGGGCCCGGCGACGTGGTGAGCGGGCATGGGCGGCGGCGGGGCGAACCTCAGCGGGAAGGGCTGTGTGATGGCGAGGCCACGTGGCGGCGCCGTTGGCTGGGAGCGGCGTGATGATGTGGCACGCCCGATTGGTCGGGATGAGGTGGCTGGGGCAGCGGACATGTCCGTGGCGCACGGACATGTCCGTGAGGCGAGAGAGAGCTAGGCTAGGGTTGGGCTGCATGGATTTTCGGGAGGGCACATATATATAGGTAGAGGGAGCTAGGAGAGTCCAAATGAGGGCGGTTTCTACCACACGATCGTGATCGAACGACCGAGAGCATGGAGAGGAGTTTGGTGGGTTTTGGGCCACTTTGGAAGGGTGTTGGGCTGCAAACAAAGAGGACATTACGGTTACCGGTTAACTGTTGGAGTATAAACGACCTCCAAATGGCACGAAACTTGACAGGCGGTCTACGGTGCTATACCAAGGCCGCTTGGCAAACCTCGGTCATTCGAGAAAGTTTAATACCCGCACAAGAGAAGAGAGAAGAGGGACACGGATGACATAGGAGCGCCGGATTGCAAAACGGACAACGGGGAAAAGGCTCGGATGCATGAGACGAACATGTATGCAAAATGAAATGCACATGATGACATGATACAATGCAAATGATGACATGGCAAAGTGCAACACGCAAGCAAATGACATGGCAACGACGGCGAATAACTGGCAGACAACTGGCGCATCGGATCCGGGGTGTTACACGCGTTGATTACTTCTTCAAACGCTTCGCCCTCAAAACTCTTCGCTGCCGTCGCCTTGGTCTACGGATCGTCTCCGCCGCCTGTGCGCCCTCGCCATGAGTCTCCATCGCCGTCAGCGGTCCTTCGCCTTTGCAGGTTGCCGCCGTAGTGAAGCTCCACCGCATTGGGTGAGCTTCATCCTCTCGTGTTCAATCGCTGATTCTATGCACGATAGGTGTTGCCATGATTCTTGCCAAGTTTGAGATCTCCCTATCCAGCTATTTAGATCATAGAACAAATTTCGAGTGAAAATTTTAGGGTTAGGTTTCATGAACACATCTCGGTGTGACCGATTTCGCATTTTCGGATCGACCGATTTGGCCTCTGGCCATTACCCGCACGCGTTCGGTGAAACCGAGTTGTACAAATCGGTAAGACGAAGTGAAGATTTAGTGAAACCCTAAGCTGTCTCGGCTAGACCGAAACCCATTTCGGTCCAACGAAAGTGGTGTATGTGGTGCATTTAGGCGTTTGGTTTCACGAATTGATAGACTTCGGTCGAGACCGACATGTCTTCTGTGAAAACCTAAATCTAAAGTTTGAACTCATTTTTTGCAAAATCCTCTGCGATTTGTGATAACTCTTCTATTCTGCCCATACCCACTCTATTCACAGGTTGTCGACATATCGAAGGAAGTGATGATCGAACAGTGCGAGATGCCGTTGAGATTCAGAGGCAGCTACAAGTCGAAGCAAGCAGTTTTAGGATGATGGAGAGAAGCACTCCAAGTGGATGCTGCTCTGCTGCCACCGGGCCAGGAGGAAGAGGAACTCAGATGAGGAAGATTCAGATTTCATTGCGGATGAGGAAATAACGTCTAAGCCAAAGAGGAAGGTGGTTGCCAAAGAGCATCAAAGGCAACAAACCAAGAAAGGCACCGATAAGGTCAAGAAATCCTTTGTTGCCGAAGCTCAAAGCATGGAAGAAACCTCCAGCAAAATCAAGAAGACTTCCAAGAGGAAGAGGAAAGTTCATGAAGAGACTGCTGATGATGATGATGATGATTCTGATGAGGAAGCACCTCAGCCACCTCAGAAGCAGAAGTTGATGGGTGATGCCATCAGGGCAGGAGCACCTCCTAAAGCTAAGCCTTCAGCTCCAGCAAAGGCAGCCCAAGCCAAACCAGCTGCCAAGCCCAGGAAGACTGTGAGAAATATTCCAGCCGAGAGAAGAAAAGGACAATGTGCCACTGCAGAATCGGATGATGAGGCTCATGTTACGCTCAAGCTAAGACGAAACTGCGAGTTCATAATGAAGCTCATCCTCGAGCTGAAAATATGAAGGAGAGAAAGGACAAAGGACTCGGGCTATGGAGGCAAACAGATCCATATGCCGGCGAGGAGAAAGAACAGCAGATTGACTCAAGATTCCACACAAGAGAGCAACAAGACTTTTATGAGGCAGTGCTCATGGACAAGAAGCCAATTATTCTTGACACGAGACACGTGGTGGAATTACATCGACAGTGAAAGCACGAGACTATTTCCCACATGTGCACGAAAGCTTCACCTTGTGGGATTGCGAGTTTGTTGGTCGGTCGACTGCTCGAGCGATGAGATGATCATGCGTTCTATGCCACCGCACACTTCTATCCAGATGGCAGGATTGTATGGATGATGAAGGGCGAGATTTCAGTCTGATTGAGGAATGGAGAGCATTGCTGAATGCACTGTTTCAAGGGAAGATGACATTGATGTGTATGGAATTCGAAGAAAAATCACGAGTCGATGAAGAACATGTATAATGAGGTTGATGAGAAGGATGTAGAGATTTGGAAGCTTGGATCAGTCTACTACCTTGAGGCAGGTCTCCCAACCACCAACACCATTACGAGGCATACCTTGATGCCTAAGTCGGGGACCACCGCATGATAAGAGGTACTCTATCAACATGCTGCACATCCTAGATCGAAGACACCTTTTAAGGTGATGGACACGATAGTTGAGACTATCAAGAGGACAGCGGTGACCAAAAGAGGTCGTGTGGGTTTGCTCTCCATATTCGGATGCTCATTAATGCCAAGTTTGGCACGGACACCTACATTGGATAGACCCCACTTGCCACTGCAGCCTGAACATGAAGACAACGAGGTTGTGATGGTGAGAATGCTCCACGTCGTAGAAGGACATGCTAAGTCTGAAGCTGCCAAACAAGCTAAAGCCGAGAAGGAAGAAGCAGACAAAGCCCAAGAGTGTTGCAGAACAACTTCTTGAAGCCACTCAGAGAATTGAGCTCGCTTTGGCCAGCATAGTGCAATCTCGGGAGAGCCTTGAGAGGATCGTTGAGGATAAGTTCCATGCTCTGGGCGTCAAGGTGGTGAAGTCAGAGTCACCGTCAACAAGCTTGAAGCGGATATCGAGGAAGCTAAGAGGAGAAAGCGAGAACTTATGAAGGAGATGGAAGGTGACATGGTCCAGGATGACTATGAGCAGCTGCGCAAGTGCCCACAAAGCCAGATCAGCTGCTATTCCGATTGTCGATCCTGGGCTACTACATCAGCACCTCCTACAGCTCCGTCGGCCCGGCACCAGCTCCAGTATCCTCCTCCAGCTCCACAGACTTCAGCGAAGCGTTCGCGAGATGCAGCTATCTCCACTCCATCGACGCAGAGCAGAGCCGCCCGGCAGAGTCCCGAGTGACGATTAGCTCTATACCTTCGAACTTTTGGTAACTTGTTGCCAAAGGGGAGAAATTGTATAGATCATAGGGCTTCGAGAGAGAGTGTGTGTGCCGTTTTGCTCTTTCGTTTGCGGTTTTCCTTGAGATACTTTTGAGTTCTTTGAGATACTTGTGTTTGATACTATGTTTGCTCTATCTTGATGAGTGCTTGATCATCTTGTGCTTAATGTGTGCTTGATGTCTATCATATTTCATTCATATCTTGTATGATCATTTACTCATGTCTTGGTGATTGGGTGCATGATATTCATTCTTATCATTTTGTGCGCTCCACCAAGATGTATGTGACATGGAAGAGTAACCCATGATCCTAATCGATTGTGCATTTGCATTCAAGCATAAATCTTAAATAATGCACAAATTTAGGGGAGCTCTTGCTTATTACATACTTCTCAAAGCGGCGATGTTATTCATTAATTATATCACTTGTCGAAGCTTTGATCTATATGTTGTCATCAATTACCAAAAGGGGAGATTGAAAGTGCAACTAATCCCGGTGGTTTTGGTAATTAATAACAACATATATATCATTGAACTAATCATTTCTTGAGAATATTTGAGAAAGTTCGTTGATATGGGTATGGCAATGGTGATGATGTGGACCCTTCAAAATGCTAAGGAAAACATTGGCAAAAGCTCAAGACTCCATTTTTGGTTTAGTGATCCAAGATCACATTGAGTCCATAGGAAAGCCAATACTATTAAAGGGGATGAGGTTATGATGATGATCTGGTTGCTCTAAAGTGCTTAATGATTTATCTCTCAAACAATCAGCAATCTTTCATTCCAACATAAACTCATAAGTAATCTCGGTCCCACCGATTCCAAACTCATCACACCGAGATGAACCACCTCGACCATATAGCCAAAACCCTAGAATCTCGGATTTTCCGATTCCAAACTCGGTCATTCGAAATTGGTGTTGCCAAGCTTCAGACATACGTACTCAAATCGGTGTCACCGAGATGAGAAAGTCGGTCCCACCGAGATTGGCAAACCCTAGACTTTGGAAGAATCGGACTAACCGAGATTGTATTTTCGGTCCCACGAAAATCCCAACGTTCTAAGATTTGAACTTTCGGTCTCACCGAGTTGTCAACTTCAGTCCGACCGAGATTGGTCAAATGTGTGTAGCAGTTGGATTTTGTGTGGAGGCTATAAATACCCTCCACCTCCTCTTCATTCGTGGAGAGAGCCATCGAAAGAACTACCACTCCTACCTTACATTTACGAGAAGAAAACTACCTACCCTTGTGTTGAGATCAAGTTGCTCCACTCCCACCATATGAAACTTGATTTCTAGTCTTTCCAAGTTGCTTTCCACTCAATCCTTCCTCCACCACAGCCAAATCAGTGAGGAGAGTTGAGTGTTGGGGAGATTATCATTTGAAGCACAAGAGCAAGGAGTTCATCATCACCAACCCCATCTATTACCTTTTGGAGGGTGGTGCCTCCTAGATTAGTTAGGTGTCGCTTGGGAGCCTCCGTCATAACGTCGAGTTGAACCAAGGAGTTTGTAAGGGCAAGGAGATCGCCTACTTCGTGAAGATCTACCCGAGTAAGGCTAGTCCTCCGTGGGCGTAAGCCATGATGGCATAGACAAGGTTGCTTCTTCGTGGACCCTTCGTGGGTGGAGCCCTCCGTGGACTCATGGCATGGCCGTTACCCTCCGTGGGTTGAAGTCTCCATCAACGTGGATTGACGATAGCACCACCTATCGGAACCACGAGAAAAAATCTCCGTGTCTCCATTGCGTTTGCTCTTCTCCACCTCTCATTTACTATACATGCAACTTACTTTCCGCTGCCATAACTCTAGAATTGCATGTGTAGGGTGATACTTGACTTGGTTATCATTGTGAACTTGCTAAGAAACTACTCAAATCAAAAGGCTAAATTTTTAAGTTGTCAAGTAGTCTAATCACCCCCCCTCTAGACATACTTCCGATCCTACAGACGCCGAGACAAGCACGTGAAACCATTGCCACCCTGTCTTAGCGTAACGCGAGTCGAGGCGGACGTCGTCGATGTAGCGACGACGGACGCCGAGACGAGCACCTGACACCATTGCCTCCCTGTCTTAGCGTAACGCGAGTCGAGGCGGACGACATCACGGTAGCGACGACGGACGCCGAGACGAGCACGTGACACCATTGCCTCCCTATCTTAGCGTAACGCGAGTCGAGGCGGACGTCGTCGCGGTAGCGACGACGGACGCCGAGATCAGCACGTGACACGATTGCCACCCTATCTTAGCGTAACGCGAGTAGAGGCGGACGTCATCGCGATAGCGACGACGGACGCCGAGACGAGCACGTGACACCATTGCCACCCTGCCTTAGCGTAACGCGAGTCGAGGTGGACGTCGTCGCGGTAGCGACGACGGACGTCGAGACGAGCACGTGACACCAGTGCCACCCTTTCTTAGCGTAACGCGAGTCGAGGCGGATGTCGTCGAGGCGGACGTCGTCGTGGTAGCAATGAAGGACGCCGAGACGAGCACGTGACGCCATTGCCACCCTGTCTTAGCGTAACACGAGTCGAGACGGACGCCGAGACGAGCACGTGACACCATTGCCTCCCTGTCTTAGCGTAACACGAGTCGAGACGGACGTTGTCGTGATAGCGCAGCGGATGCCGAGACGAGCACGTGACACCATTGCCACCTGTCTTAGCGTACGCGAAGTCGGCGGACGTCGTCGCGATAGCGACGACGGACGCCGAGACGAGCACGTGACACCATTGCCACCCTGTCTTAGCGTAACGCGAGTCGAGGCGGACGTCGTCGCGGTAGCGACGACGGACGCCGAGACGAGCACGTGACACCAGTGCCACCCTTTCTTAGCGTAACGCGAGTCGAGGCGGACGTCGTCGAGGCGGACGTCGTCGTGGTCGCGACGACGGCCTCCGAGACGAGCACGTGACGCCATTGCCACCCTGTCTTAGCGTAACGCGAGTCGGCGGACGTCGTCGCGGTAGCGACGACGGACGCCGAGACGAGCACGTGACACCATTGCCTCCCTGTCTTAGCGTAACGCGAGTCGAGACGGACATTGTCGCGGTAGCGACGATGGATGCCGAGACGAGCACGTGACACAAGTGCCACCCTGTCTTAGCGTAACGCGAGTCGAGGCGGACGTCGTCGCGGTAGCGACGACGGACGCCGAGACGAGCACGTGACACCATTGCCACCCTGTCTTAAGCAACGCGAAGTCGTCGGCGGACGTCGTCGCGGTAGCGACGACGGACGCCGAGACGAGCACGTGACACCAGTGCCACCCTTTCTTAGCGTAACGCGAGTCGAGGCGGACGTCGTCGAGGCGGACGTCGTCGTGGTAGCGACGACGGACTCCGAGACGAGCACGTGATGCCATTGCCACCCTGTCTTAGCGTAACGCGAGTCGAGGCGGACGTCGTCGCGGTAGCGACGACGGACGCCGAGAACAGCACGTGACACCATTGCCTCCTGTCTCAGCGTGCGCGAAGTCGAGAAGGGCGTTATCGCGATAGCGGCACGGATGCCGAGACGAAGCACGTGACTAAGTGCCACCTGTCTTAGCGTGCATCGCGAGTCGAAGCGGACGTCGTCATGATAGCGGCGACGGACGCCGAACGAGCACGTGACACCATTGCCTCCCTGTCTTAAGCGTACGCGAAGTCGGCGAGACGTCGTCGCGATAGCGGCGACAGACGCCGAACAGCACGTGACACTGATGCCACCCTTTCTTAAGCGTAACGCGAAGTCGAGGCGACGTCGTCGGCGGACGTCGTCGTGGTAGCGACAGCGGACTCGAGACAAAGCACGTGATGCCATTGCCACCTGTCTTAAGCGTAACGCGAAGTCGGCGGACGTCGTCGCTGTAGCGACAGACGGACGCCGAGACAGCACGTGACACCATTGCCTCCCTGTCTCAGCGTAACGCGAAGTCGAGAAGGACGTTATCGCGTAGCGGCGCGGATCCGAGACGAGCACGTATGACACAAGTGCCACCTGTCTTAAGCGTAACTTGAAGTCGGCGGACGTCGTCGCGTAGCGACGACGGACGCCGAGACGAGCACGTGACACCATTGCCTCCTGTCTTAAGCGTAACGCGAAGTCGGCGGGCGTCGTCATGCCGCGTAGTGACGACGGACGCCGAGAACAGCACGTGACACTGATGCCACCCTATCTTAGCATAACGCGAGTCGAGGCGGACGTCGTCGCGGTAGCGACGACGGACGCCGAGACGAGCACGTGACACCAGTGCCACCCTGTCTTAGCGTAACCCGACTCGAGGCGGACGTCGTCGAGGCGGATGTCGTCGCGGTAGCGATGACGGACATGGAGACGAGCATGTGACACAATTGCCACCCTATCTGAGCGTAACGTGAGTCGAGGCGGACGTCGTCGCGGTAGCAACGACGGACGCCGAGACGAGCACGTGACTGATGCCACCTGTCTTAAGCGTACGCTTGAAGTCGGCGGACGTCGTCGCGGTAGCGACGACGGACGCCGATACGAGCACGTGACACCATTGCCACCCTGTCTTATCGTAACGCGAGTCGAGGCGGACATCGTCGCGGTAGCGATGACGGACGCCGAGACGAGCACGTGACACCATTGCCTCCCTGTCTTAGCGTAACGCGAGTCGAGGCGGACGTCGTCGCGGTAGCGACGACGGACGCCGAGACAAGCACGTGACACCATTACCACCCTGTCTTAGCGTAACGCGAGTCGAGGCAGACGTCGTCGCGGTAGCGACGACGGACGCCGAGACGAGCACGTGACAGCATTGCCTCCCTATCTTAGCGTAACGCGAGTCGAGGCGGACGACGTCACGGTAGCGACGACGGACGCCGAGACGAGCACGTGACACCATTGCCTCCCTGTCTTAGCATAACGCGAGTCGAGGCGGACGTCGTCGCGGTAGCGACGACGGACGCCGAGACGAGCACGTGACACCATTGCCACCCTATCTTAGCGTAACGCGAGTCGAGGCGGACGTCGTCGAGGCGGACGACGTCACGGTAGCAACGACGGACGCCGAGACGAGCACGTGACACCATTGCCTCCCTGTCTTAGCATAACGCGAGTCGAGGCGGACGTCGTGGCGGTAGCGACGACGGACGCCGAGACGAGCACGTGACACCAGTGCCACCCTTTCTTAGCGTAACGCGAGTCGAGGCGGACGTCGTCGAGGCGGACGTCGTAGTGGTAGCGACGACGGACGCCGAGACGAGCACGTGACGCCATTGCCACCCTGTCTTAGCGTAACGCGAGTCGAGGCGGACGTCGTCGCGGTAGCGACGACGGACGCCGAGACAAGCACGTGACACCATTGCCACCCTGTCTTAGCGTAACGTGAGTCGAGGCGGACGTCGTCGCGGTAGCGACGACGGACGCCGAGACGAGCACGTGACACCAGTGCCACCCTATCTTAGCATAACGCGAGTCGAGGCGGACGTCGTCGCGGTAGCGACGACGGACGCCGAGACGAGCACGTGACACCAGTGCCACCCTGTCTTAGCGTAACGCGAGTCGAGGCGGACGTCGTCGAGGCGGACGTCGTCGCGGTAGCGACGACGGACACGGAGACGAGCATGTGACACCATTGCCACCCTGTCTGAGCGTAACGCGAGTCGAGGCGGACGTCGTCGCGGTAGCGACGAGCGACGACGGCGAACAAGCACGTGACACCATTGCCACCTGTCTTAAGCGTACGCGAAGTCGTAGGCGGACGTCGTCGCGGTAGCGACGACGGACGCCGAGACGAGCACGTGACACCAGTGCCACCCTTTCTTAGCGTAACGCGAGTCAGGCGGACGTCGTCGAGGCGGACGTCGTCGTGGTAGTGATGACGGATGCCGAGACGAGCACGTGACACCAGTGCCACCTGTCTTAGCGTACGCGAAGTCGAGGCGGACGTCGTCGGGAAGCGGCGACGGACGCCGAGACGAGCACGTGACACCATTGCCTCCCTGTCTTAGCGTAACGCTAGTCGAGGCGGACGTCGTCGCGGTAGTGATGACGAACGCCGAGACGAGCACGTGACACCAGTGCCACCCTATCTTAGCATAACGCGAAGTCGGCGGACGTCGTCCGCGTAGCGGCGACGACGCCGATACGAGCACGTGACACCAGTGCCACCCTGTCTTAGCGTAACGCGAGTCGAGGCGGACGTCGTCGAGGTGGACGTCATCGCGGTAGAGACGACGGACACCGAGACGAGCATGTGACACCATTGCCACCCTGTCTGAGCGTAACGCGAGTCGAGGCGGACATCGTCGCGGTAGTGACGACGGACGCCGAGACGAGCACGTGACACCATTGCCTCCCTGTCTTAGCGTAACGCGAGTCGAGGTGGACGTCGTCGCGGTAGCGATGACGGATGCCGAGACGAGCATGTGACACCATTGCCACCCTGTCTTAGCGTAACGAGAGTCGAGGCGGACTTCGTCGCGGTAGCGATGACAGACGCCGAGACGAGCACATGACACCATTGCCTCCCTGTCTTAGCGTAACGCGAGTCGAGGCGGACGTCGTCGCGGTAGCGACGACGGACGCCGAGACAAGCACGTGACACCATTGCCACCCTGTCTTAGCGTAACGCGAGTCGAGGCGGACGTCGTCGCGGTAGCAACGACGGACGCCGAGACGAGCACGTGACACCATTGCCACCCTATCTTAGCGTAACGCGAGTCGAGGCGGACGACGTCACGGTAGCGACGACGGACGCCGAGACGAGCACGTGACACCATTGCCTCCTGTCTTAGCGTAACGCGAGTCGAGGTGGACGTCGTCGCGGTAGCGACGACGGACGCCGAGACGAGCACGTGACACCAGTGCCACCCTTTCTTAGCGTAACGCGAGTCGAGGCGGATGTCGTCGAGGCGGACGTCGTCGTGGTAGCGATGAAAGACGCCGAGACGAGCACGTGACGCCATTGCCACCCTGTCTTAGCGTAACGCGAGTCGAGGCGTCCGTCGTCGCTACCGCGACGACGGACGCCGAGACGAGCACGTGACACCATTGCCTCCCTGTCTTAGCGTAACACGAGACGAGACGGACGTTGTCGCGGTAGAGACGACGGATGCCAAGACGAGCACGTGACACGAGTGCCACCCTGTCTTAGCGTAACGCGAGTCGAGGCGGACGTCGTCGCGGTAGCGACGACGGACGCCGAGATGAGCACGTGACACCATTGCCACCCTGTCTTAAGCGCTTACGCGAAGTCGGAGACGTCGCCGCCGCGATAGCGACGACGGACGCCGAGACAAGCACGTGACACCAGATGCCACCTTTCTTAGCGTAACGCGAAGTCGGGCGGACGTCGTCGGCGGACGTCGTCGTGGTAGCGACGACGGACGCCGAGAGACAGCACGTGACGCCATTGCCACCTGTCTTAGCGTAACGCGAAGTCGGCGGACGTCGTCGCGATAGCGACGACGACGCCGAACAAGCACGTGACACCATTGCCTCCTGTCTTAAGCGTACGCGAAGTCGAGACGGACGTTGTCATGATAGCGGCGACGGACGCCGAGACGCAGCACGTGACACAAGTGCCACCTGTCTTAAGCGTAACGCGAAGTCGAAGCGGACGTCGTCGCGATAGCGGCGACAGACGCCGAGACAACAGCACGTGACACCATTGCCTCCTGTCTTAAGCGTAACGCGAAGTCGAAGCGGACGTCGTCGCGATAGCGGCGGACGCCGAGACGAGCACGTGACACCTGATGCCACCCTATCTTAGCATACGCGAAGTCGAGGCGGACGTCGTCGCGTAGCGGCGACAGACGCCGAGAACAGCACGTGACACCGATGCCACCTGTCTTAAGCGTAACGCGAGTCGAGGCGACGTCGTCGATCACGGATGTCGTCGTGCGGCGATAGCGGACACGGAGACGAGCATCGACACCATTGCCACCTGTCTCGAAAGCGTAACGCGAAGTCGAGAGCGGACGTCGTCGCGGTAGCGACGACAGACGCCGAGACGCAGCACGTGACACCTGATGCCACCTGTCTTAAGCGTAACGCGAAGTCGGGGACGTCGTCGCCGCGTAGCGGCGACGGACACGGAGACGAGCATCGACACCATTGCCACCACAATCGAAAGCGTAACGCGAGTCAAGACGGACGTCGTCGCGGTAGCGACGACGGACGCCGAGACGAGCACGTGACACCACTGCCACCTGTCTTAGCATAACGCGAAGTCGAGGCGGACGTCGTCGCGGTAGCGACGACAGACGCCGAGACGAGCACGTGACACCAGTGCCACCCTTTCTTAGCGTAACGCGAGTCGAGGCGGACGTCGTCGAGGCGGACGTCGTAGTGGTAGCGACGACGGACGCCGAGACGAGCACGTGACGCCATTGCCACCCTGTCTTAAGCGTACGCGAAGTCGAGGCGAGCGTCGCATGCGTAGCGGCAGACGACGCCGAGACAGCACGTGACACCATTGCCACCCTGTCTTAGCGTAGCGTGAGTCGGCGACGTCGTCGCGTAGCGGACGACGGACGCCGAGACGAGCACGTGACACCAGTGCCACCCTATCTTAGCATAACGCGAGTCGAGGCGGACGTCGTCGCGGTAGCGACGACGGACGCCGAGATGAGCACGTGACACTAGTGCCACCCTGTCTTAGCGTAACGCGAGTCGAGGCGGACGTCGTCGCGTAGCGACGACGGACACGGAGACGAGCATGTGACACCATTGCCACCCTGTCTGAGCGTAACGCGAGTCGAGGCGGACGTCGTCGCGGTAGCGACGACGGACGCCGAGACGAGCACGTGTTTCATTGCCACCTGTCTTAAGCGTAACGCGAAGTCGGCGGACGTCGTCATGATAGCGGCGACAGACGCCGAGACGCGAGCACGTGACACCAGTGCCACCCTTTCTTAGCGTAACGCGAGTCAGGCGGACGTCGTCGAGGCGGACGTCGTCGTGGTAGTGATGACGGATGCCGAGACGAGCACGTGACACCAGTGCCACCCTGTCTTAGCGTAACGCGAGTCGAGGCGGACGTCGTCGGGGAAGCGACGACGGACGCCGAGACGAGCACGTGACACCATTGCCTCCCTGTCTTAGCGTAACGCGAGTCGAGGCGGACGTCGTCGCGGTAGTGATGACGGACGCCGAGACGAGCACGTGACACCAGTGCCACCCTATCTTAGCATAACGCGAGTCGAGGCGGACGTCGTCGCGGTAGCGACGACGGACGCCGATACGAGCACGTGACACCAGTGCCACCCTGTCTTAGCGTAACGCGAGTCGAGGCGGACGTCGTCGAGGTGGACGTCATCGCGGTAGAGACGACGGACACCGAGACGAGCATGTGACACCATTGCCACCCTGTCTGAGCGTAACGCGAAGTCGGCGACATCGTCGCGTAGTGACGACGGACGCCGAGACAGCACGTGACACCATTGCCTCCTGTCTTAAGCGTAACGCGAAGTCGAGGCGACGTCGTCATGATAGCGGCGACGGATGCCGAGACGAGCATGTGACACCATTGCCACCCTGTCTTAGCATAACGAGAGTCGAGGCGGATTTCGTCGCGGTAGCGGCGATGACTGACGCCGAGACGAGCACATGACACCATTGCCTCCTGTCTTAGCGTAACGCGAAGTCGAAGGACGTCGTCATGATAGCGACGATGGACGCCGAGACAAGCACGTGACACCATTGCCACCCTGTCTTAGCGTAACGCGAGTCGAGGCGGACGTCGTCGCGGTAGCAATGACGGACGCCGAGACGAGCACGTGACACCATTGCCACCCTATCTTAAGCGTAACGCGAAGTCGAGGAGACGACGCCACGGTAGCGACGACGACGCCGAGACGAGCACGTGACACCATTGCCTCCTGTCTTAAGCGTAACGCGAAGTCGAGGTGGGACGTCGTGCCGATAGCGACGACGGACG
Organism: Aegilops speltoides; assembly: GCA_021437245.1. NCBI lineage: Eukaryota > Viridiplantae > Streptophyta > Magnoliopsida > Poales > Poaceae > Aegilops > Aegilops speltoides. The sequence goes on from JAHHZJ010003767.1 coordinate 15,809, forward strand.
CCGAGACAAGCACGTGACTGATGCCACCCTTTCTTAAGCGTAACGCGAAGTCGAGGCGACGTCGTCGAGGCGGACGTCGTCGTGGTAGCGACAGACGGACGCCGAACAGCACGTGACGCCATTGCCACCCTGTCTTAAGCGTAACGCGAAGTCGAGGCGTCGTGCCGCGTAGCGACGACGGACGCCGAGACGCAGCACGTGACACCATTGCCTCCTGTCTTAGCGTAACGCGAAGTCGAGACCAGACGTTGTCGCGATAGCGACGACAGACGCCGAGGCAAGCACGTGACACAAGTGCCACCGTGTCTTAAGCGTAACGCGAAGTCGGGCGGACGTCGTCGCGTAGCGACGACGACACCGAGACGAGCAAAGCACGTGACACCATTGCCTCCTGTCTTAAGCGTAACGCGAAGTCGAGGCGGACGCGTCGCGATAGCGACGACAGACGCCGAGACAGCACGTGACACTGATGCCACCCTATCTTAGCATAACGCGAAGTCGAGGCGGACGTCGTTAGCGACGGCGGACGCCGAGACGAGCACGTGACACCTGATGCCACCCTGTCTTAGCGTGCTAACGCGAAGTCGAGGCGGACGTCGTCGAGGCGGATGTCGTCATGATAGCGGCGACGACACGGAGACGAGCATCGACACCATTGCCACCTGCTCGAAGCGTAACGCGAAGTCGGCGACGTCGTCGCGGTAGCGACGACGGACGCCGAGACGAGGACCGGGACACCATTGCCACCCTGTCTTAGCGTAACGCGAGTCGAGGCGGACGTCGTCGCGGTAGCGACGACGGACGCCGAGACGAGCACGTGACACCAGTGCCACCCTTTCTTAGCGTAACGCGAGTCAGGCGGACGTCGTCGAGGCGGACGTCGTCGTGGTAGCGACGACGGACGACGAGACGAGCACGTGACACCATTGCCTCCCTGTCTTAGCGTACAAGACGGACGTTGTCGCGGTAGCGACGACGGATGCCGAGACGAGCACGTGACACCATTGCCTCCCTGTCTTAGCGTAACGCGAGTCGAGGCGGACGTCGTCGGGGAAGCGACGACGGACGCCGAGACGAGCACGTGACACCATTGCCTCCCTGTCTTAGCGTAACGCGAGTCGAGGCGGACGTCGTCGCGGTAGTGATGACGGACGCCGAGACGAGCAAATGACACCAGTGCCACCCTATCTTAGCATAACGCGAGTCGAGGCGGACGTCGTCGCGGTAGCGACGACGGACGCCGAGACGAGCACGTGACACCAGTGCCACCCGTCTTAGCGTAACGCGAGTCGAGGCGGACGTCGTCGAGGCGGACGTCATCGCGGTAGAGACGACGGACACCGAGACAAGCATGTGACACCATTGCCACCTGTCTGAGCGTAACGCGAGTCGAGGCGGACGTCGTCGCGGTAGCGACGACGGACGCCGAGACGAGCACGTGACACCATTGCCTCCCTGTCTTAGCGTAACGCGAGTCGAGGCGGACGTCGTCGCGGTAGCGATGACGGATGCCGAGACGAGCACGTGACACCATTGCCACCCTGTCTTAGCGTAACGAGAGTCGAGGCGGACTTCGTCCGATAGCGGCGATGAGCGCCGAGACGAGCACATGACACCATTGCCTCCTGTCTTGGCGTAACGCGAAGTCGGCCAGACGTCGTCGTGATGGCGACTACGGACGCCGGGACAAGCACGTGACACCATTGCCACCCTGTCTTAGCGTAACGCGAGTCGAGGCGGACGTCGTCGCGGTAGCGACGACGGACGCCGAGACGAGCACGTGACACCATTGCCTCCCTGTCTTAGCGTAACGCGAGTCGAGGCGGACGACGTCCCGGTAGCGACGACAGACGCCGAGACGAGCACGTGACACCATTGCCTCCCTGTCTTAGCGTAACGCGAGTCGAGGCGGACGTCGTCGCGGTAGCGACGACGGACGCCGAGATCAGCACGTGACACCATTGCCACCCTATCTTAGCGTAACGCGAGTCGAGGCGGACGTCGTCGCGATAGCGACGACGGACGCCGAGACGAGCACGTGACACCATTGCCACCCTGTCTTAGCGTAACGCGAGTCGAGGTGGGCGTCGCCGATAGCGACGACGGACGCCGAGACGAGCACGTGACACCAGTGCCACCCTTTCTTAGCGTAACGCGAGTCGAGGCGGATGTCGTCGAGGCGGACGTCGTCGTGGTAGCGATGAAGGACGCCGAGACGAGCACGTGACGCCATTGCCACCCTGTCTTAGCGTAACGCGAAGTCGGCGTCCGTCGTCGCTACGCGACGACGGACGCCGAGACGCAGCACGTGACACCATTGCCTCCTGTCTTAGCGTAACACGAAGTCGAGACGGACGTTGTCGCAGATAGCGACAGACGGATGCCAAAACGAGCACGACACTGAGTGCCACCTGTCTTAGCGTAACGCGAAGTCGAGGCGGACGCGTCGTCGGCGGATGTCGTCGCGATAGCGATAGCGGACACGAGACGAGCATGTGACACCATTGCCACCTGTCTGGCGAAGCTTAACGCGAGTCGGCGAACGTCGTCATGATAGCGGCAGCGACGCCAGACAACAGCACGTGACACCATTGCCACCCTGTCTTAGCGTACGCGAAGTCGGCGGACGTCGTCGCGATAGCGACGACGGACGCCGAGACAACAGCACGTGACACTGATGCCACCCTTTCTTAGCGTAATGCGAGTCAGCGGACGTCGTCGAGGCGGGCGTCGTCGTGTAGCGACGACGGACGACGAGACAAAGCACGTGACACCATTGCCTCCTGTCTTAAGCGTACATAAGACGGACGTTATCGCGATAGCGGCAGACGGATGCCGAGACGAGCACGTGACACCAGTGCCACCCTGTCTTAGCGTAACGCGAGTCGAGGCGGACGTCGTCGGGGAAGCGACGACGGACGCCGAGACGAGCACGTGACACCATTGCCTCCCTGTCTTAGCGTAACGCGAGTCGAGGCGGACGTCGTCGCGGTAGTGATGACGGACGCCGAGACGAGCAAATGACACCTGATGCCACCCTATCTTAGCATAACGCGAAGTCGGCGGACGTCGTCGTGAGTAGCGACGACGGACGCTTGAGAACAGCACGTGATACCAGTGCCACCCGTCTTAGCGTAACTTGAAGTCGAGGCGACGACGTCGTCGGCGGACATCATCGCGTAGAGACACGGACACCGAGACGAGCATGTGACACCATTGCCACCCTGTCTGAGCGTAACGCGAGTCGAGGCGGACGTCGTCGCGGTAGCGACGACGGACGCCGAGACGAGCACGTGACACCATTGCCTCCCTGTCTTAGCGTAACGCGAGTCGAGGCGGACGTCGTCGCGGTAGCGACGACGGATGCCGAGACGAGCACGTGACACCATTGCCACCCTGTCTTAGCGTAACGAGAGTCGAGGCGGACTTCGTCGCGGTAGCGATGACAGACGCCGAGACGAGCACATGACACCATTGCCTCCCTGTCTTGGCGTAACGCGAGTCGAGGCGGACGTCGTCGCGGTAGCGACTACGGACGCCGAGACAAGCACGTGACACCATTGCCACCCTGTCTTAGCGTAACGCGAGTCGAGGCGGACGTCGTCGCGGTAGCGACGCAGACGCCGAGACGCAGCACGTGACACCATTGCCTCCTGTCTTAAGCGTGCGCGAGTCGGAGGCGACGACGTCCGCGGTAGCGACGACGGACGCCGAGACGAGCACGTGACACCATTGCCTCCTGTCTTAGCGTGCGAGTCAAAGCGGGACGTCGTCATGATAGCGGCAGCGGACGCCGAGATCAGCATGTGACACCATTGCCACCCTATCTTAGCGTAACGCGAAGTCGGCGGACGTCGTCGCGATAGCGGCAGACAGACGCCGAGACGAGCACGTGACACCATTGCCACCCTGTCTTAGCGTAACGCGAGTCGAGGTGGACGTCGTCGTGATAGCGGCGACAGACGCCGAACGAGCACGTGACACTGATGCCACACTTTCTTAAGCGTAACGCGAGTCGAGGCGGATGTCGTCGAGGCGGACGTCGTCGTGGTAGCGATGAAGGACGCCGAGACGAGCACGTGGCGCCATTGCCACCTGTCTTAAGCGTAGCGAGTCGAGTCCGTCGTCGCTACGCGGCGGACGACGACGCCGAGACGGGCACGTGACACCATTGCCTCCCTGTCTTAGCGTAACACGAGTCGAGGCGGACGTCGTCGCGGTAGTGATGACGGACGCCGAGACGAGCACATGACACCAGTGCCACCCTATCTTAGCATAACGCGAGTCGAGGCGGACGTCGTCGCGGTAGCGACGACGGACGCCGAGACGAGCACGTGACACCAGTGCCACCCTGTCTTAGCGTAACGCGAGTCGAGGCGGACGTCGTCGAGGCGGACGTCATCGCGGTAGAGACGACGGACACCGAGACGAGCATGTGACACCATTGCCACCCTGTCTGAGCGTAACGCGAGTCGAGGCGGACGTCGTCGCGGTAGCGACGACGGACGCCGAGACGAGCACGTGACACCATTGCCTCCCTGTCTTAGCGTAACGCGAGTCGAGGCGGACGTCGTCGCGGTAGCGATGACGGATGCCGAGACGAGCACGTGACACCATTGCCACCTGTCTTAAGCGTAACGAGTCGGCGGACTTCGCCGCGATAGCGATAATGACGCCGAGACGAGCACATGACACCATTGCCTCCATGTCTTGGCGTAACGCGAGTCGAGGCGGACGTCGTCGCGATAGCGACTACGGACGCCGAGACAAGCACGTGACACCATTGCCACCCTGTCTTAGCGTGCTTGAGTCGAGGCGGACGTCGTCGCGATAGCGGCGACGGACGCCGAGAACAGCACGTGACACCATTGCCTCCTGTCTTAGCGTGCGCGAAGTCGAGGCGACGACGTCCACGATAGCGACGGCGGACGCCGAGACGAGCACATGACACCATTGCCTCCTGTCTTAGCGTGCACGCGAAGTCGGCGGACGTCGTCGCGTAGCGACGACGGACGCCGAGATCAGCACGTGACACCATTGCCACCCTATGTTAGCGTAACGCGAGTCGAGGCGGACGTCGTCGCGATAGCGACGACGGACGCCGAGACGAGCACGTGACACCATTGCCACCCTGTCTTAGCGTAACGCGAGTCGAGGTGGACGTCGTCGCGGTAGCGACGACGGACGCCGAGACGAGCACGTGACATCAGTGCCACCCTTTCTTAGTGTAACGCGAGTCAAGGCGGATGTCGTCGAGGCGGACGTCGTCGTGGTAGCGATGAAGGACGCCGAGACGAGCACGTGACGCCATTGCCACCCTGTCTTAGCGTAACGCGAGTCGAGGCGTCCGTCGTCGCTACGCGACGGACGCCGAGAGGCAGCACGTGACACCATTGCCTCCTGTCTTAGCGTAACACGAAGTCGAGACAGACGTTGTCGTGATAGCGGCAGCGGATGCCAAAACGAGCACGTGACACTGAGTGCCACCTGTCTTAGCGTACTTCGCGAAGTCGGCGGACGTCGTCGCGGTAGCGACGACGGACGCCGAGACGAGCACGTGACACCAGTGCCACCCTTTCTTAGCGTAACGCGAGTCGAGGCGGACGTCGTCGTGGTAGCGACGACGGATGCCGAGACGAGCACGTGACGCCATTGCCACCCTGTCTTAGCGTAACGCGAGTCGAGGCGGACGTCGTCGCGGTAGCGACGACGGACGCCGAGACGAGCACGTGACACCATTGCCTCCTGTCTTAGCGTAACGCGAAGTCGAGGCGGACGTTATCGTGATAGCGGCAGCGGATGCGAACGAGCACGTGACACAAGTGCCACCTGTCTTAGCGTAACGCGAAGTCGGCGGACGTCGTCGCGTAGCGACAGACGGACGCCGAGACAGCACGTGTTCATTGCCTCCTGTCTTAAGCGTAACTTGAAGTCGAGGCGGACGTCGTCGGCGGATGTCGTCATGATAGCGATAGCGGACACGGAGACGAGCATGTGACACCATTGCCACCTGTCGAAAGCGTAACGCGAAGTCGAAGCGACGTCGTCGCGGTAGCGACGACGGACGCCGAGACAACTGCACGTGACACCAGTGCCACCTGTCTTAAGCGTAACGCGAGTCGAGGCGGACGTCGTCGCGGTAGCGACGACGGACGCCGAGACAAGCACGTGACACCATTGCCACCCTGTCTTATCATAACGCGAAGTCGAGCGGACATCGTCATGATAGCGGCGACGGACGCCGAGACGCAGCACGTGACACCATTGCCTCCCTGTCTTAGCGTAACGCGAGTCGAGGCGGACGTCGTCGCGGTAGCGACGACAGACGCCGAGACAAGCACGTGACACCATTACCACCCTGTCTTAGCGTAACGCGAAGTCGCGGGCGTCGTTCGCGGTAGCGGACGACAGACGCCGAGACGAGCACGTGACAGCATTGCCTCCCTGTCTTAAGCGTAACGCGAAGTCGAGGCGACGACGTCCGCGGTAGCGACGACGGACGCCGAGACGAGCACGTGACACCATTGCCTCCCTGTCTTAGCGTAACGCGAGTCGAGGCGGACGTCGTCGCGGTAGCGACGACGGACGCCGAGACGAGCACGTGACACCATTGCCACCCTATCTTAGCGTAACGCGAGTCGAGGCGGACGTCGTCGCGATAGCGACGACGGATGCTGAGACGAGCACGTGACACCATTGCCACCCTGTCTTAGCGTAACGCGAGTCGAGGCGGACGTCATCGCGGTAGCGACGACGGACGCCGAGACGAGCACGTGACACCGATGCCACCTTTCTTTGCGTAACGCGAGTCGAGGCGGACGTCGTCGAGGCGGACGTCGTAGTGGTAGCGACGACGGACGCCGAGATGAGCACGTGACGCCATTGCCACCCTGTCTTAGCGTAACACGAGTCGAGGCGGACGTCGTCGCGGTAGCGACGACGGACGCCGAGACGAGCACGTGACACCATTGCCTCCCTATCTTAGCGTAACACGAGTCGAGACGGACGTTGTCGCGGTAGCAACGACGGATGCCGAGACGAGCACGTGACACCAGTGCCACCCTGTCTTAGCGTAACGCGAGTCGAGGCGGACGTCGTCGCAGTAGCGACGACGGACGCCGAGACGAGCACGTGACACCATTGCCACCCTGTCGATGTCGGCCGGGTCTAATTCCGGTAGCCAAGCTTTGGCCCGGCTTAAGGCAGCCACGGCTCCGGCTCTCGCAGACGATCGCCTTAGTTCGTTGAATCGCTGGGGCAGCATAGAAAGCTTCTTTAGCACATCCGCCAGGAGTGTGGGGACTTCGTTTGACAGGGCAACTGTGGCTAAGGCACGTTGAGATCCAGTGTAAAGTTGTTCCACGAGTGTGTAAACCGCCTTCAACTTCACCAGCATGTCCTGATTGAGATTTGTGCTCCTGGGGCCTGTATGGCAATATCAGGTGCGTTAATGACAATTCATATGATCACTAGAAAGATTAAAATATTTGACGCTTGCTGGGTGACTTACCAAAGATTGCCGAGACCATCTGAGATACATGGCGTTTTAAGCCGGATAATTCAGTGGTCACCTCTTCAAGAGCCGCCTCTGCTTTCTCAGCTCGATTGGTCAAGGCGATCTTTTCTTCAGCCCAGGCCTTTTTCTCCACTTCAAAGTCTTTTTTTAGTTTCTCTTGTTCGGACACACTGAATTCAAATTTGGAGTTGGCTCTTGGTTTTGATCTCTGTGCTTCAGGCGGTTCTTCAAATCGCATATTCGATTGAAGTCGAGTATTGGTGGCCTGTACAGATACCGGGTCAAAATCATGAATATCATCATACAATATTAAGTCCCAAGCATTTTGCAAGCAACAACACTTGGCACTTGGGGGCTAATGTCTACCTAAGGATTCTATCTAAGTGGCGGTTCATGAGAGTAAGTCCCAAGCACTTTGCAAGCAAGAGTACTTGGCACTTGGGGGCTAATGCATATTGCTGTTAAATCTGTACAAATACTATATTCTACACAATAATGTGAAGGACCGGCTCATTAATTTTGATTAAACCGGCCCTTGGGGACTAAGGATTAAGCCGGATTCTTACAGGTTTGACCAAAGGATATTACTAATGCTTATATGTTTATTCTAAGTCTACAACATATTCTTCATAAGCAATAGACTTGGGGGCTGGCATAGTAAGGATAATTCAGTGAAGGGAAGAGTTTATACCTCAAATTTCTGGTGCATTTGCTTCACCATATCAACTTCAAGGTCACGGCTGCTGTGCACTTGGCTAAGATAGCCAGAAAAGACTTCCCCAATGCTCATGTGAGTATAATGAGCAATGTCAAATCTGACTTTACGGCGTTCCAGGTGCTCCTCCTTGGCAGAACACTTGGCTAGCATAGTAGGTCTCCCCAGCTCAGTGTAGCCAGTCTTGGTGATTTCCACATCAGCATCTTGTGGGTCGTCTGTCTTGGCCGGGCTAGAGACTTCAGGGTTTTCAGATCCATCGGCGGCTTGATTGGCAGGCGGGTTAGTAGTTGACATTGGCGTATCATGTGCCGGTTCAAGCGGCGGCTCAGGAACAGAGGCCTCAGGCACGGCCATCTGGAGTTCCGGCTCTTTGAAGGTTGGCTCTTCGGCCGGCTTGTTCTTCTTCACCCTCTTGCTAGGCTTTGCTTTTCCGCTATATAAGATCAAAAAGATCAGTACAAGTATAAAAAATTGAAATGAATACGGGATAAGTAAATCATCATTACCCTGGAGTGATCTTAAAAGCCGGCAAGTTGGACTGGATTGAGTCGCCGGAGGAAAGTTTCCCAATAATTTGAGTCAGAAGAGTTGAGTGGTTGACGAGTGAGACCCGCCAAAGGATAAAAATGATTTAAGTCGGAGGTGACCTCATTCAGCGCTTCCTTGGTGTGTTTGGTGTCGGAGGAGAGTTTCGTGTCTTCGCGTATTCACCATGCCACCTTTCTTAAGCGTACTTGGTCGGCCCGGATGTCGTCGAAGCGGACGTCGTCGTGGTAGCAATGAAGGGCCTTGAGCGAGCCGTGGCGCCATTGCCACCTGTCTTAAGCGTAACACGAGTCGAGGCCAGACGGCAAAGGGCGAACGCGCGTGACACCATGCCTCCTGTCTTAAGCGTAACACGAGTCGAGGCCAGACGTTGTCGTGATGGCGGCAGCGGATGCCGAGGCGAGCCGCATTTCATTGCCACCTGTCTTAAGCGTACGCGAGTCGGCGGACGTCGTCGGTAGCGGCAACCGAGACCGAACTGCATGTTCTCATTGCCACCTGTCTTAAGCGTACTTGGTCGGGCGGACGTCGTCGCGGTAGCGGCAGCGGGCCGAACGAGCACGTGTTCTCAGTGCCACCCTTTCTAAGCGTAGCAGTCGGGCGGACATCATCGGTAGGGCGTCGTCGACAATTACATGACTGACGACCTCGAGGTAACCGCGTGACGCCATTGCCACCCTGTCTTAAGCAGCAATTCGGCGGACGTCGTCGTGATGGCGTGACGACAGACGCCGAAGACGAACCTGACACCATTGCCTCCTGTCTTAAGCGTACTTGCGAGTCGAGGCGGACATTGTTGATGGCGGCGATGGATCTTAGGGAACGAAACGTGATTCTAAGTGCCACCTGTCTTAGCGTATGCTTGGTCGAGCGGACGTCGTCGCGGTATGCGGACAACCGGACGCGAAGACGATGCGTGACACCATTGCCACCACTGTCTTAAGCGTACTTAGCGAGTCGGCCAGACGTCGTCGCTGATGGGCAGCGAATACCGAGCAACTGCAGTACCGATGCCACCCTTTCTTAAGCGTCTTGGTCGAAGCGAGGCGTCGTCGGCCGGGCGTCGTCGTGAAATAGCGACAGCGGACTCGAAGGCGAACCACGTGTCCATTGCCACCCATCTTAAGCGTGCTTGTCGAAGCGGACGTCGTCGCGGTAGCGGCAGCAGACCTTGAGCAACGTGTTTCGTGCCTCCCTGTCTTAGCGTGCTTGAGTCGAAGGGCGTTAGCCAGCGGTAGCGCGGCGGCAGGAACACGTGACCCTAATGCCACCACAAGCGTCTTGAGCGAAAGCGGACGTCGTCCGGTAGCGGCAACCAGGCGCCAGGTATTCTATTACCTCCACAATCTTGGCGCGAAATCGGCGAACGTCGTCATGATGGCGGCAGACGCGAGCAGGTACCACCCTTTCACCAATGCGGAAAGCGGGCGTCGTCGGCGGGCGTCGTCGTGGTGGCGACGACGGACTCCGAGGCGAACCTGATGTCACCATTGCCACCTGTCTTAAGCGTGCTTGGTCGGCGGGCGTCGTCGCGGTAGCGGCGGCAGACGCCGAGAACAGCTGCTGTCTTCACCATTGCCTCCTGTCCGGTATGCGTGCTTGGTCGAGAAGGGCGTTAGCCATGATGGCGGCACGGATCTGGTGAGACACGAGACTAAGTTCCACCACTGTCTTAGCGTACTTAGCGAGTCGGCGAGACGTCGTCGTGGTAGCGGCAGACGGACGCCAAAACGAGCTGCGTGACACCATGCCTCCTGTCTTAGCGTACGCGAGTCGGCGGGCGTAGTCACGGTGGCGGCAGACGGACGCCGAGGCGACTGCGTGACTTCATTGCCTCCCTATCTTAGCGTGCTTGAGTCGAAGCGAGACGTCGTCATGGTAGCGGCAGCCGGGCGCCGAGGCAAGCTACGTGACACGATGCCACCTGTCTTAGCGTAACCGGCTCGGCATGAAGTCGTCGGCGGACGTCGTCATGACCAGATAGCGCGACGGCAACGCCGAGGCGAGCGACACCAGTGCCACCTGTCTTGGCGTAACGTGAGTCGGCCAGACGTCATCGCGGTAGCGATGACCGAACGTAGCGAGCGAGCACGTGGAACGGTGCCACCGGCTGTCTTAAGCGTAGCGTTGGTCGGCGGGCGTCGTCATGATGTGCGGCCAGACCGCCGACTGCAATGAAGTTCAATGCCACCCTGTCTTAAGCGTAGCAGCGAGTCGAGGCGGACGTCGTCAGCGATGGCGGCCAGACCCGAGAACAGACGTGACACCAGTGCCACCTGTCTTAAGCGTACTGAGCGAGTCGGCCCAGACGTCGTGGCATGATAGCGATAAGCGGGCAGCGAACAGCGAATCGAATTCACCATGCCACCTGTCTTAAGTATGCTTGGTCGGGCGAGACGTCGTCGCGGTAGCGGCACTTGGACGCGAAGACGAACACCGTATTCTCGATCCCTCCCTATCTTAGCGTAGCAGCTGTCGGGCCAGACGTCGTCAGCGGTAGCGACGACGGGAAGCTGAGCGAGCACGTGTTCACCAGTGCCACCTGTCTTAGCATAATCTTGGTCGGTAGACGCCGTGGTCGTGTAACAGCAGACCGGGCGCGAAGAACGACACTGACACGGTGCCACCCTGTCTTAAGCGTGCTAGCGAGTCGGCGAGACGTCGTCGAGGCTGATGGCAACTGTTAGCAAGCAGAGGCCTTGAGGCACCGCGTGACACCATTGCCTCCTGTCTTAGCGTAGCTTGGTCGGAAGACGTCGTCGCGGTAGCGATGACGCCGACCTTGCCGACACGTGCCACCCGATGGCACCTGTCTTAAGCGTGCTGGCGATGTCGAAGCGGACGTCGTCGCCAGTAGCGTGGTGGTAAGCTGGCAACTGACGCCAGGGCAGAGCATGGCGCCTGTGCCACCTGTCTTAAGCATGCTTGCGAGAAGGTGCAGGCGGGCGTGATAAATGCGCTATGACGGCCAGACCGAGAACAACGCGTGACACCATTGCCTCCACTGTCTTAGCGTGCTTGTGAGTCCCGAGGCGGACGTCGTCATGATAGGCGACCTTAGAAGGCGAGCACCTGTGACACAGATGCCTCCACTGTCTTAGCGTAGCGAGAGTCGAGGCGGGCGTCAATATGATGGCGACGACGGGACGAGGCGAAACGCAATGACACCATGCCACCTGTCTTAAGCGTAGCTTGTGAGTCGAGGCCAGACGTCGTCATCAGACGTCGTAGCGATGCGGCAGACGACCTGAGGCGAACACCTGATGCCATTGCCTGCTATGCAGCGTGAGTGGCGGGCGTAAATCAGCGTGGCAGTGCAGCCAGACCTTGAGCGAACACGTTTCGTGTTCATCGCGACCCTGTCTTAAGCGTAACTTGCGAGTCGGTAGGGCGTCGTCCGCAGTGCGATGACCAGACGCCGAAACGAGCACGTGACACCGATGCGACCTGTCTTAAGCGTCTTGAAGTCGGTAGCGCGGCGTCGAGTCGCCATCGACGTGGTAGTGTGGCTGAGAGGCGAGCCCGCGTGACACCGGTGCCACCTGTCTTAAGCATGCTTGAGATCCCAGGCGGTTTATCGTCGATAGCGGATGCCGGACCGCCGAGAGAAACGACCCAGTGGCCTGCCACGTCAGTCTTAGTATAGCAGCGAGTCGAAGCGGGCGTCGCCAGCGGTAGCGACGGCAGCGCCTTGAGATAACCGCGTGTTACGGTGCCTCCCTATCTTAAGCATAGCGAATCGAGCCCGACGTCGTCAGCGATAGCGTGACAGACCGCCTTGACTCTGGCTACCTCTCCTGATGCCACTCTATCTTAAGCGTGCTTAGCGAGTCGGCGGAAGTCGTCGAGTGGGAATCGTCGCGAGTGAGGCGGAGCGAGACGAGCATGTGACACCATTGCCACCACAATGCGTTCTTGCTTGGACGGTAGATGTCGTCATGATGATGGCGGACAGACGCCGTAGACAACCCATGTTGAGGCAGACTGTCTTAAATGCTTCGCGAGTAGCGGCAGCGTCGTCGCGGTAGCGATAGCGGATGCGAACGACATGTGTTTACCTATTGCCTCCTGTCTTAAGCGTAACATGAGGTAGGACGTTCGTCATGATAGCGGCAACGGATCCGAACCAAGCACTATGTTTCATTGCCACCTGTCTTAAGCGTGCTTGCCAGTCGGGCGGACGTCGTCGTGATGGCGGCGAGGACCCGAACGAACCGTTCTTTCTGTGTTTCATTGCCACCTGTCTTAAGCGTACTTGGTCGGTAGCCCGTGTCGTGGTAGCGGCAGCCAGACGCCGAAGACGAACTCTGTGTTCCTTGCCACCCTATCTTAGCGTAGCAGTCGAGGCGAACGACGTCCGCGATGGCGACGACGGACGCCGAGGCGAGCCGCGTGACACCATGCCACCTCCTTCGTCTTAGCGTAGCGGAGTCGAGGCGGGGCGTCGTCGACGATGGCGGCGACGGCCAGACGCCAACGAACGTGTTTCGATGCCACCCTTTCTTAGCGTAGCGTGGTCGGCGGATGTCGTCGGCCGGACGTCGTGGTTCCGGCGATGAAAGGCGCCCGAGGCGAGCGCGTGGCGCCATTGCCACCCATCTTAAGCGTGGCGAGTGCGAAGTCGTCGTGGCTACGCGGCAGCGATGACGGCTGGCTGAACAGCTGCGTCATCCGATGCCTCCCCATCTTAGCGTAACGCGAGGCAGGCGGACGTTGTCGCGGTAGAGCGGCAGCGAGACCTGCAAAGACTAGCCGTGTGGGGTACCTGTCTTAAGCGTCTAGCGTGGCGAGTCGGCGGACGTCGTCAGCGGTAGCGAACAGCAGACGCGAATAACTGCATGTTCGTGCCACCACTGTCTTAGCGTACTTGTCGAGTGGCGGACGTCGTCGCGGTAGCGGCAATGACCCGAGCCTGCTGTTTCGATGCCACCCTTTCTTAGCGTGCTTAAGCGGTCGGCGGACGTCGTCGGCGGGCGTCGTCGCGTGATAGCGACGACCAGACGCCGAAGACGGTACATGGCGCCATTGCCACCTGTCTTAAGCGTAGCATTGAGTCGGCCGGACGTCGTCAGCGATAGCGGCAGCGGACGCCGAAACGGCTTTATGCTTCCATGCCTCCTGTCTTAAGCGTAGCGCTTGTTCGAGGCAGACGTTAGTCAGCGGTAGCGGACGGCAGACGCCGAACGAGCTGCGTATTTAAGTGCCACCACTGCTTAGCGTAGCAGCGGTATTGGCCGGGCGTCGTCGCGATGGCGGCAGCCGGAGCGCCGAGCGCGAACACCTTATGTTCTCATGCCTCTGTCTTAAGCGTACGCGGTCGAAGGCGGGCGTCGTCATGATAGCGGCAGCAGACGCCGAGCAACCTGCCTGTTACCGATGCCACCCTATCTTAGCATAGCGAGTCGGCCGGACGTCGTCGTAGCGGCGACGAGTATGCCGGAGCCGAGCGTGACACCGGTGCCACCTGTCTAGCGTATAGCGAGTCGGCGGGCGTCGTCGTCTGCGGTATCGTCAGACGAGTAGCGATAATGGACCGCGTGAGGCGATTGCATCCCGATCTTAGCGTAATGAGTCGCCACCCTGTCGCAGCGGTAGCGACAGCGGGACCTTGGCACAAGACCCTGATGTCACTCTAGCTTAGCGTAGCGAGTCAAGCCAGACGCCGAGTGATAGCGGCAGCAGATTGTTCAATGTGATGACGGATGCCTGTCTTAAGCGTAACGAAATCGGCGGGCGTCGTCGCGGTAGCGATAACGAGCAGCTGAAACGAGCACGTGTTTCACCATTGCCACCACAATCGAAGCGTACTTAGCGAGTCAAGCCAGACGTCGTCAGCGGTAGCGACAGCGGGCCTTGACGCAACCGCGTGACACCGTGCCACCCTATCTTAGCGTAACGCGAGTGAAGTGAGCGCGTCGTCGCGGTAGCGGCAACGGGCCTTGAGAACAAGCCTGTTACTGATGCCACCCTGTCTTAAGCGTGCTTGCGAAGTGAGCGGTCGTCGTCGTGATGGCGGCCAGCCAGACAACGATTCGAGCATGTGTTCCTGATGCCACCTGCAATAAGCGTGCGCTCGAGTTGCGGACGTCGTCGCAGTAGCGGCGATGGGTGCCGAGTCGAACCTGTGTTTCTCAGTCCCTGCTGTCTTACATCTTGGCGGCGAGACGTCGCGTGCATGGCCAGCCAACGCCGAAGACAGACGCTGTGTTCCATTGCCACCTGTCTTAAGCGTCTTGAGTCGGCGGACGTCGTCGCGAGCTCGAACAGCCGACGCCTTGAACTGTGTTCCTGATGCCACCTGACATCTTAGCATAGCAGTCGAGGTCGGCGGACTTGTCGTCCTTGAGGCGGCAACGGTGCCGACGCAGAGCACATGTTTCTAGTGCCACCTGTCTTAAGCGTAGCGTAGTCGGCGGAACGTCGTCGGTGGCGGCAGCGACCGTGAACGAGCACGTCACAACTGAGTGCCACCACATCGGCGTGTAGCGAGGCGGAGACGTCGTCGCGATGGCGGCGATGAAGCCGAGGACAAACGTGTTCTCGATGCCACCCTGTCTTAGCGTAGCCGCGGTCAAAGGCGGGACGTCGTCGCGGTAGCGATAGCGACGCCGAACAACTGCGTGTTTCCAGTGCCTCCTGTCTTAAGCGTAGCGAGTCGGTAGGAAGTCCAGGCGGACGTCGTCGTGGTAGTGACAGCGGATGCCGAGGCGAATCCGTGACACGATTGCCACCTATTGCTAGCGCGTGAGTCGGCGCAGACGTCGTCGTGATGAGCGACGGCAGACGCGAACAACACGTGTTTAGCGCAATGCCTCCTGTCTTAAGCGTAGCGCTGGTCGGCGAGAACGTCGTCATGATAGTGGCGTGAGGCCTTGAAGACAACCGCAACATTCAGTGCCACCCTGTCTTAGCGTATCTGAGTGGTAGGCGGACGTCGTCAGCGGTAGCAGCAGCCAGACGCCAGATCGAGCATTGTATTCAATGCCACCTGTCTTAAGCGTGCTCTTGTGAGTCGGCGGGACGTCGTCGAGTGGATGTCAACCCAATGATAGCCGAACAAGCGGGCGTATTCTCAGTGACCACCCTATGCCACCACAGTGTAAAGCGCTTGGTCGAAGCCGGCCCGTCGTCAGCGGTAGCGGCAATGAGGCCGAGGCAAACACGTGACACCATTGCCTCCCACATCTTAAGCGTGCTTGAGTCGGCGGACGTCGTCGTGATGGCGGCAGCCGGACGCCGAACGCACCGTGTTCTGATGCCACCTGTCTTAAGCGTACTTAGCAGTCGGCCGGGCTTCGTTCGTGATAGCGGCAGTGGCGAACGCGAGAACGCTGCAATGTTCCGGTAGCACCACTGTCTTAAGCGTAGCGAGTCGGCCGGACGTCGTCATGATGGCGGCAGCGGACGCCAGCCAGCTGCAGCTGTTCTGTGCCACCCTGTCTTAAGCATGCTTGAGTCGAGGCGGACGTCGTCGCTAGCAATAGCGGCGGCTGGACGCCGAGATGGCATATTTCATGCCTCCCTATCTTAAGCGTAGCAGAGTCGGCGGACGTCGTCCATGATAGCGACAGCGGGACGCCGAGACTGGCTTCGTGTCTCCAGATGCCACCCTGTCTTAGCGTGCATGCTTGGTCGAGGCCAGACGTCGTCATTGGTAGCGGCAAGAGACCGAACAACCACATTGACACGATGCCACCTGTCTTAAGCGTAACTGTAGCGAAGAGTCGGGGCCAGACGTCGTCGCGGTAAGCGTGAGCAGCCTTGAGACGAAAACTTGCGTGACACTATTGCCTCCTATCTTAAGCGTGCGAGTGAGTAAGCCAGACGTCGTCAGTGATGGCGAGCACGGACAAGGCGAACAACCGCTGTGACCACCAGTGCCATCCTGTCTTAGCGTAGCCAGTCAAAGCCCGGCCAGCGTCGTCATGATGGCGGCAACCGAGCCAGCGAACGAGCCGCGTACACTCATGCCTCCATGTCTTAGCGTGCTTGCGAGTCGGGCGGACCGTCGTCATGATGTGACGGCGGGCGCCGAGGCCACGAATTGACACGCTTTTGTTGCCTCCCTATCTTAGCGTAGCGCGAGTCGAAGCGGACGTCGTCGTGATAGGCGGCACCCGCCGAAAACGAGACCGCATGACACGCTAATGCCACCACATCTTAAGCATAGCTTAGTCGAGGCGGGCGTCGATCACGATGGCGGCATTGATGACGCCGAGGCAAGCATGTGACACCATTTGCCACCCTGTCTTAAGCGTGCTTAGCGAGTCGGCGGGCGTCGTCGGCGGATAGTCGGATGGCAGACGAGACCACGAACGAGCATCGTGACACCGATTGCCACCCCTGTCTTATAGCATGCTTGGTGAGAGACGTCGTCATGATGGCGGCAGCGAATGACCAGGAGCAAACTACGTGTTGCCAGTGCCACCTGTCTTAGTATGTCGCGGTCGGCCAGGGCGTCGTCGCTGTCTGCGCGTGAATAGCCAAGACGCCAGAACAACCAGTTCTCGATGCCACCTTTCTTAATGAATCGCGAGTCGGCGTACGTCGTCGGCGGGCGTCGTCAGAGTAGCGATGACGAATAGCAAAGAGCGAACACATCTTTATTCATTACCTCCCTGTCTTAAGCGTACTTAGCGAGTAGTGAGACGTCATCGCGGATAGCTACTGACAGATGCCAGGCGAACGCACGTGACACCATTGCCTCCCTGTCTTAGCGTACTTAGCAATCGGCCAGACGTCGTCGCAGAGAGCGGCAGCAGACGCCGAGGCGGTGCAATACACCATTGCCACCTTGTCTTAGCGTACTTGTGATCGGCCGACGTCGTCGCGGTAGTGATAGCCAGACGCCGAGCAACAAATATTCTGATGCCACCTATCTTGAGCATACTTGCTTGAAGTGGCGGGCGTCGTCAGTGAGCGGCGATGCAGCAGACGAAACAAGCTTCTGACACGATTGCCACCCTGTCTTAAGCGTAGCAGCGAGTCGGCAGACGTCGTCGGCGGGCGTCGCCAGCAGTGAAACGGGCGGCAGAACAAGCATGTGACACCATTGCCACCTATGCGGCGTATCTTAGTCGAAGTCGGCGAACGTCGTCACGGTACTGCGGCGGCAGACAGACGAGCAACCGCGTGTTCTACCGTGCCACCCTGTCTTAAGCGTACTTAGTCGTGGCCCAGACGTGCGTCCGCATGATGCGACAGCGGATGACCGAATAACCGAGCAACCTGTGTTCATGATGCCACCTGTCTTAAGCGTGCTTGAGTCGGCGGCACTCGTCGTCGATGCGATGAGGCAGGGCAGTACCTGAACAACCGCGTTTCATGCCTCCACATCTTGGCGTACTTGCGAAGTCAAAGCCCGGGACGCGTCGCCCGGCGATGGCAGCGGACGCCGGGACCAAATCGTGACACCATTGCCACCTGTCTTAAGCGTACTTGCGAGTCGGCCAGACGTCGTCGTGATGGCGACGGCCAGACCGCAGACGAACCGCGTATTCACCATTGCCTCCTGTCTTAAGCGTGCTTAGCGAGTCGGTAGAACTGGCGTCCGCAGTAGCGACTGACCAGGCCGAAGACGAGCACGTGACACCATTGCCTCCTGTCTTAAGCGTAGCGAGTCGGCCAGACGTCGTCGCGGTAGCGACAGCGAGACGCCGAATCAACTGCAATGACCGTTGCCACCCTATCTTAGCGTAGCGAGTCGAGTTGGGCGTCGTCGCGTGCGCGGCGCAGACGGCAAGATGAAACGTGACCTGTTGCCACCACATCTTAGCGTAGCAGTCCGGTGGGCGTCGTCATGATAGCGACGGCCAGACGCGAACGAGCAATACCGATGCCACCCTTCTTAGCGTAGCGGTCGGCGGATATGTCGGTAGGGGCGTCGTCGTGGTGCGATGAAGGGCGCCGAGGCGAACACGTGGCGCCATTGCCACCCACATCTTAGCGTACGCGGGCGGCGTCGTCGCTTCCATGACGACGAACGCCGAACAGCACGTGTTTACCATTGCCTCCTGTCTTAGCGTAACCACGGTCAAGAGCCGGACGTTATGCGCGGTAGCGGCGGATGCCAAAACGAGGAAACGCAGTTCAAGTGCCACCACTGTCTTGCGTACTTGATCGGTAGACGTCGTCGGCGGATGTCGTCGTGATAGCGATAATGGACGAACGAGCATGTGACATTGCCACCACGTCAGGCGTAGCAGCGAGTGGAGAACGTCGTCGCGGATAGCGGCAGCCGGACCGAGCAACTGCATGTTTCATGCCACCTGTCTTAAGCGTGCTTGGTCGGCGGGCGTCGTCGTGGTAGCGGCAGCGAGACCGAACAGCAATACCTGTGCCACCCTTTCTTAAGCGTAATCTGAGTCGGTACGGACGTCGTCGGCCGGGCGTCGTCATTAATTAGCGACGACGGACGGCAAAGACGAGCCGCGACACCATTGCCTCCTGTCTTAAGCGTACAAAGGCCAGACGTTAGCCAGCGATAGCGGCAGCGGATCACCGAACGAACACGTGACACGGTGCCACCGTCTTAAGCGTACTTGAGTCGAGGCAGGCGTCGTCGGGGAGCGGACGACAGACGCCGAACGACACGTGACACCATTGCCTCCACTGTCTTAAGCGTAGCGGAGTCGGCGGGCGTCGTCGCGGTAGTGATAGCCAGACGCCGAGCGAACCGTACTGTGCCACCTATCTTAGCGTACGCGAGTCGGCGGACGTCGTCGCGGTGGCGGCAGCGGGCCGAGCGAGCACGACACGGTGCCACCCGTCTTAAGCGTACTTAGTCGGTAGAGACGTCGTGGCGGACATCATCGGCGGTAGAGGCAGCGGACGCAAGACGAGCATGTGACACCATTGCCACCACAATACGGCGTGCTTGCGAAGTCGGTGAACGTCGTCGCGGTAAGCAGCCAGACGCCGAACGACACGTGACACCATTGCCTCCACTCTTAGCGTGCTTGCGAGTCGGTAGACGTCGTGTGATAGCGATAATGGATCTTAGAAACGAACACCATTTCATTGCCACCTGTCTTAGCGTGTGAGAGTCGGCGGACTTCGTCGCGATAGCGATAATGAGCCGAACGAGCACATGACACCATTGCCTCCCATCTTGGCGTGCTTGGTCGAGGCGGACGTCGTCATGATGGCGACTACGGACGCCGAGACAACTGCAATGTTTCCATTGCCACCCTGTTAAGCGTAGCGAGTCGAAGCGGGCGTCGTCGCGGTAGCGGCAGACGGGCCTTGAACAACCTATGTTCATGCCTCCTGTCTTAGCGTGCTTGAGTCGGCGAGACGTCGTCCGCGGTAGCGGCAGCCGGGCGCCGAGAGCGAACGCGTGACACCATTGCCTCCTGTCTTAGCGTAGCAGTCAAAGACGTCGTCGCGGTAGCGGCAGCAGACGCCGAATCGGCATGTGACACCATTGCCACCCTATCTTAGCGTAACGCGAGTCGGCCGGACGTCGTCGCGATAGCGGCAGCAGACCGAACAGCACCTCTGTTGCCACCTGTCTTAGCGTAGCGAGTCGAGGTGGGCGTCGTCGTGATAGCGGCAGCAGACGCCGAACGAGCAATGTTCCTGATGCCACACTTTCTTAGCGTGCTTGTCGGCGGATGTCGTCGGGCGTCGTCGTGGTAGCGATGAAGGGCGCGAGGCGAGCCGCGTGGCGCCATTGCCACCTGTCTTAAGCGTAGCAGCGAGTCGAGAAGTCGTCGTCGTCTGGCAACGAGCCAGGCAACGCAATGTTTCATGCCTCCTGTCTTAGCGTAACGACAGTCGGCCAGACGTCGTCATGATAGTGATGTGAGACGCCGAAGACAACTTATGTTCTGATGCCACCCTATCTTAGCATAGCAGTCGAGGAGGGCGTCGTCATGATGGCGGCAACCAGACCGCCAGACGAGCCACCATGTCTGATGCCACTGTCTTAAGCGTGCGAGTGGTAGACGTCGTCGGCGGGCGTCATCATGATGAGGCAGCCGGACACGAAGACGAGCATGTGACACCATTGCCACCCTGTCTGGTAAGCAGTCGAAGTGGGGCGTCGTCGCGGTAGCGGCAGCCAGACGCCGAGGCGAACGCGTGACACCATTGCCACCTGTCTTAGCGTAGCGAGTCGAAGCGAGCGTCGTCGCGATAGCGATGCGGATCCAGCGAAACCGCATGTTCAATGCCACCCTGTCTTAAGCGTAGCGAGTCGGCGGACCGTCGCGGTAGCGATGTGAACGCGAGAACGAGCATGACATTGCCTCCATGTCTTGGCGTAGCGGTCGGCGACGTCGTCGCGGTGGCGACCTAGGACGCGAGACAACTGCGTGTTCACCATTGCCACCTGTCTTAGCGTAGCTGAGTCGAAGCGGACGTCGTCGTGATGGCGGCGACGGACCGGGCAACTGCAATGTTCACCATTGCCTCCTGTCTTAAGCGTAGCGAGTCGGGGCAGCGTCTGATGGCGGCAGCCGGGCCGAACGAGCACGTGACACCATTGCCTCCTGTCTTAGCGTAGCGAGTCGGTAGGCGTCGTCGCGGTAGCGGCGACGGACGCCGAATCAACATGTTTTACCATTGCCACCTATCTTAGCGTAGCTTGGTCGGCGGGCGTCGTCGTGATAGCGGCAACGACCTTGAACAACTGCATGTTTCAATGCCACCACATCTTAGCGTAGCGGTCGAGGTGGGCGTCGTCGTGATAGCGGCAGCCGGACGCCGAACGAAGCCTGTGTTATCGTGCCACCCTTTCTTAGTGTAGCGTCAAAGCGGATGTCGTCGGCCGGACGTCGTCGTGGTAGCGATGAAGGGCGCCGAAGGCGAACACGTGGCGCCATTGCCACCTCTTAAGCGTAGCAGTCGAGGCGTCGTCGTATACTGACAATGAAGACGCCAGGCTGACTGTGTTCTCATGCCTCCTGTCTTAGCGTAACCACGATCGGCGGTGTGTGATAGCGGCAGCGGATGCCAAAACGAGCCGCATGTACAGTGCCACCTGTCTTAGCGTACTGAGTCGGCGGACGTCGTCGCGATGGCGACGACCGGGCCGCGAACAGCTGCAATGTTCCTGATGCCACCTTTCTTAAGCGTAGCGAGTCGGCGGACGTCGTCGTGGTAGCGACGACGGATGCAACGAAACATCTTCATTACCATTACATCTTAAGCGTACTTGAGTCGGCGGGCGTCGTCGCGGTAGCGGCAACGAACCCGGCGAGCAGTACGTGACACCATTGCCACCTGTCTTAGCGTACTTGCGAGTCGAGCCAGACGTTATGTGTGCGGCAACGGATGCCGAAGACGAACCGTGTTCACAAGTGCCACCACATCTTAGCGTGCTTGCGAGTCGGCGGACGTCGTCAGCGATACGGACAGACAGACGCCGAAGACAACCACGTACTCGTGCCTCCACATCTTAAGCGTGCTTGGTCGAAGCGGACGTCGTCGGCGGATGTCGTAGCCGATGCGATAATGGACGGAGACGAGCATGTACACCATTGCCACCACAATAAAATGCTTGGTCGAAGTGACGTCGTCCGGTTAGCGACAGCGGGCCTGAACAACACGTGTTCTGATGCCACCTGTCTTAAGCGTGCTTGAGTCGAGGCGGATGTCGTCGTGATGCGGCGGCGACGGAACCAGACAACCGCGTATTCTCGTGCCACCTGTCTTAAGCGTGCTTGTGGTCGGCGGACGTCGTCATGATGGCGATAATGGACCTTGAGAGACGAACCATGACACCATTGCCTCCACATCTTAGCGTACTTAGTCGGCGGAGACGTCGTCGCTGATAGCGGCAACAGGGCCAGAAAGCTTTCTGTTTCTCCATGCCACAATCTTAGCGTGCTTGAGTCGAAGCGGGCGTCGTTCGCGGTACTTGACAGCAGACGCCCGAACAACTGCTGTCAACAACTGCCACCTGTCTTAAGCGTAGCGCGCGAGTCGAAGCGGGCGGCGTCCGCAGTAGCGGACAGCCAGACCAAAGACAACACGTGACACATTGCCTCCCTGCAAGCGTATAGCGAGTCGAAGCGGGCGTCGTCGTGATGGCGATGGCGAACTGAGCAGCGACTGTGTTCATTGCCACCCTATCTTAAGTAGCGAGTCGAGGCGGACGTCGTCGCGATAGCGGCGACGGATCTTGAACGAACACGTATTATTGCCACCACTGTCTTAAGCGTACTTGAGTCGAAGCGGGCGTCGCCAGCGGTATGGCGGCGACGCTGAGAACAACACGTGTTCGATGCCACCCTTTCTTTGCGTCTTGAGTCGGCGGACGTCGTCGGCGAAGACGTCGTAGTATAGCGACAGCCAGACGCCAGATGAAACGCGTAGCGCCATTGCCACCTGTCTTAAGCAACACGAGTCGGGCGGGCGTCGTCGCGGTAGCGGCAACCGGCGCCGAGCAACTGCATGTTCGTGCCTCTATCTTAGCGTAACCACGGCAGGGCAGACGTTGTCGCGGTAACAGCAGCGGATCGAAGAGCGAAACCTGTATTCTGATGCCACCTGTCTTAAGCGTACTTATGATCGGCCAGACGTCGTCGCGATGGCGGCAACCAGACGCCGAACAACACGTTGACACCATTGCCACCACATCGATGTCGGCGGTCTAATTCCGGTAGCCAGCTTTGGCCCGGCTTAAAACAGCCACGGCTCCGGCTCTGTGAACGATCGCCTTGGTTCGTTGAATCGGCTGGGCGCATAAGCTTCTTTAGCACATCCGCCGGAGTGGGGACTTCGTTTGTGAAGCGGCTGTGGCTAAGGCGTTGAGATCCGGTGTAAAGTTGTTCCACGAGTGTGTAAACCGCCTTCAACTTCACGACATGTCTGATTGAGATTTGTGCTCACAGGGCCTGTGTGGCAATATCGGTGCGTTAATGACAATTCATATGATCACTAGAAAGATTAAAATATTTGGCCTTGCTGGGTGACTTACAAAGATTGCGAGACCATATGAGATACATGGCGTTTTAAGCGGATAATTGATGGTCACCTCTTCAAAAACGCCTCTGCTTTCTCAGCTCGATTAGTCAAAGCGATCTTTTCTTGACCAGACCTTTTCTCCACTTCAAAGTCTTTTTAGTTTCTCTTGTTCGGACACACTGAATTCAAATTTGGAGTTAGCTCTTGGTTTGAGTCTCTGATGCTTCAGGCGGTTCTTCAAATCGAAGATTCGATTGGTAGTATTGGTAGCTTTGTCGGATCTGGGTCAAAATCATGAATATCATCATACAATATTAAGTCCCTTGCGGGGCCTCGGCAGCGTCGATCGCGGGGCTTGTCGCCGTTAAGCGAAGCCGATGAGGCTATAAATGGTCATCGGTTTCTTCTTGATGGCATCTTGTGAAGATGTTGATCTTCAGCGTGCGGAGACGGATTAGATGCTCACGACCTCGGCGCACCCCTACTGTGCGCCAAGATGTCGGGGCTTCTCTCTGTGGCCTCGAGCACCTATAGGGCATGGGGGCCCTTCTAATCCGACAAGGGAGGCGGAGGCGTCTTGTGAGCAGATCGAGGTCGACGCAGCGGGGAGGCAGGCAATTTTACCCGGCCGGGGCTCTCCGGGAGATAAAACCCCTCTGCTGCTTTGGTGATTCTATTTGATCTTTCTCGAGCATGCGGCGTATGGTGGTGTTGTGGGTGTCGAATGGACGAACCCCTTCTCGCGCATGGGCCTCCCTTTGTACTCTGAAGGGGCATCCACGGTGGTGGCGTAGGAAGAGTGGGTAGAAAGGTAAAATCGCGGGTTGGTACTTGAGATGACCACGATGACCCCTACCTAACTCGGCGGCGGGGGACAAGGGCATTTAATGCTGTCCGGTCGCTAACGATCTTGGGAGTGGCCGTTAAGTGAGCCACGGTTGCCACGATGGCGTCTCTGTCGGCTCCGTTTGCCACCTCGCCCGCATGGCCGTGTAGTGCCTTGCCACGTGCCCTTGGGATGGCCTTGGGATGGCCTTGTGATGACACGTTGCGGATCTTGTTTGGGGTTTGGGTGGCAGCCTTTCATGACAAGTGCCTTGCGCGGCCCTTCTCTTCTTTGGGGTGGCAAGCTTGCTTGCCGTCGAGACTCTTAGGAGCCTTGCGGGCGCGTGACAAGTCTTCTGGTGAAACCTTGGTTGGCCTTCGGCAAGCTCCTCTTGCGGGGCCTTTGTTTTCTTGGTTAGTACTTTGTTCTTGAATGGCGGTAATAAGGAATGGTGGAAGGTCTTGGCGGGCACCGGCAAGCCTTGCCCGTAGTCTTCTGTTGCCCGTGCACAAGTTCGAAGGTACTAAGGTACCCCTACTTTAGTTACCGACGGGGGCGACAAGTAGTACTCCCACACGGCGCCTTGCGGCGAAAAGCGCCATCAAAGTACATGATCCATTCTTTGCTAACTTCCTTGGTAGGATGCTCTTCTCGGAGTTTCTTCATCCGGTGTTGGCGTCCGATACGCTATAAATTCTGCCAAAGCCGGGTCTGAATAGTTGAAGTACTTTCAAACTCGAGGCCAAAGGTTGACAATTCGGGGCCCACTCGACAATCCTGCTGTTATACGGATTCTGCGGTATCCTCTTGTTGGGAAGCGAGTGACAACCGTGATCTCATGTGCTTGAAAGTAATGGCACAGCTTCCTTGAGGCCATGAGTAGGCGAAAAGCAACCGCACGCAGTACCTTGATCTAGCCCCTGCAAAGGCCCGACAAAATAAAACTGGCGCTGCACCTTCTTCTTTGTTTTCTTCCGGCATGCTGCATGGATCCATCCTTGGCGGAGCGAACTTGTCGGATCGGGGCTTGCGGGCGAGCTTGTCGGGCCCCCTTGTCATTGGACTCGCTTGCCATGCGGCTGGCTCATCATCTGCCTCCTCTCCGCCACTAAGCAGCACTAACCACTTGATTGGTTGCCGCGGAATAGCGACAACTTCTCTTGTGGCTTAGGTGTGGCAGGTGTTGGAGTGGAGGACAAATATTTCTTCAAGTCTTGCAGCGTAACCTCGCTTCGAGTCCATTTCATGGGACCGCCTTTTCAAGATTTTGAAAAATGGCGAGTAGCGTTCGAGACTTGAAATGAATCTACTAAACATGACAGCGCGGCGGCAAAGCCGCACATCCTTGATGCGCTTTGGTGCTTCAATTTTCTCAATGGCCTTGATCTTGTCGGATTGGCTTCAATCCCCCTCTGAGACACAAAGAACCCGAGAAGCTTGCCGGAAGGAACTCCGAACACACACTTCTCAGGGTTCAACTTGAGATTGACCTTGCGTAGATTTGCAAAGTCTCATCAAATCTTGGATCGAGTCTCTTTGTCTTTGCTTTTGACCACTATGTCATCCATGTAAGCTTCTACATTTCTGTGCAACTGTGGCTCAAAAGCATGGCTAACTACTCTTGCAAATGTCGAACCAGCATTCTTCAACCCGAAAGTCATCCGTGCAAGCGATGCGTGCCACGGAGTAATGAATGCGGTTTTCTCCTCATCCTCTTACGCCATGAAGATCGATGATATCGAGTAAGCATCAAGAAATGAGGCGGATCACATCTTGCCGTGGAGTCTACAATCTGGTCAATGCGTGGCAAAGGAATGGATCCTTAGGGCAGGCTTTATTAACATCGGTGAAGTCGATGCAAAGCCTCCACTTCCGTTAAGCCTTCGCGCCGCGACTCTTGGGTTAGCTAGCCACGTTGGATCGGTACTCCTCGGACCGGCCTTTGCTTCCAACTTCGATCTCCTCTGCTATGAACTCTTGGCGCTCCACTTGCTTGCTTTCTGAATTTTTTGCTTGGCGCGCGCGTGAGGCGGCGGCAAGGTGGTGCTCGATTACTTCCACAGGAGCGCGGGGATGTCGGATGGTTGCCATGCAAACACGCCGACATTCGCCCATGCGAAAAGCAACGGCGCTTTCCTATTAGGATCAAGCGTGGCGATGGTGAAGGTACCACCAGCGCCGTCCTCCTGGCGGCCACCTTCTTGGTCTTTGGCGAAGTTATCTTTGCCTTCTTGCACTTGCGGCGGAGCTCGATGGCGCGTCCTCGATGGCAGCGCTGGCGCTCGGGCAGCGATGCGCTGCGGAAGTGGGCACGAGCTATCCTTGCGGACTTGGCCTTCTTCTTCCCGAGGAGCTTGGTGGCAAGTGGCTTGCGCTCTGCCGCAGCTGCTGCTTCCGGTAGATCTTGTCGGTGCAGATAAGCGCATCCTTCTTGTCACCTTGGACGAAAGCCAGCCTTATCGGACCAGGCATCTTAAACACGTTGTAGGCGTGGTGAGAGGCTGCCATGAACTTGGCGGCGCGGGGCGGCCTAGTATTCCATTCTAGGGCGATGGGATATCGGCAGCGTCAAATGTGACTTTCTCGTCACGAAATTCAGCTCGCTACCAAGCGTCCTGGCGGTGTGATCTTCCCCTTTGGCTTGCTCCTTCCGGGTTTATCCCTTGAAATGTACCAGTTTCTTGAGCTTTTGTCGGGATTTGGAGTTTCTTGAAACCTGCGGAGGAAATCAGGTTGAGCCGGCCCGTCGTCAACCAACATCTTCGTGACTTTGAGGTTGCGGATTGTTGGTGAGACCAACATCGGCAAGCACCCGACGCGATGCGCGATCAGGATGATCCTCAGCGTCGAAGGCGATGGGCGTGCGGACCGCCGGGGGCTTCTGGCGACTCGACAGACGGCTCGCAGCATTTACCTCGCACCTTTGCTTGAGTTGGCGGTGCGAGGCGTGCGAGGAGGCGCCGCCGTCGGCGCGCACTGCTGTTGCCTTCTAAAACTCTTGGTCTTGATCTCATCTTCCTCCATTTCATCTTCCTCATCTTCATCCTCATCCTTGTCGCGACCGGGAGGCTGTCTCCTGCAGCGGCTTGGCCTTGCACGCGGTGCCCTCCCAGAGCGGGAGGTTTCTTGCGGATCCTCCGCCGCCTCCTGGGCCCTCTCCTTGTCATGGCCTTCGTACTCAGCTTTTGTAGCTCCGCCATCTGCTCCACTTTCTTGCAGGTTTGGAGATCATGGCCCTTAATGCAGTGGATCTTGCAATCTGCTTGCGGAGCCATCACTGCTTGTCGGCAGCTTCTGACGGCCTCGCCGGAGTCATCGGCTTTGGCCTTGTCGGAGCTGCCTCCGTTGCGGAATGCTCAGCAGCCAGCACATCCTTAGCCTTTCTCTTCCTGTTGTTCGCCTCCGGTTCTTCCTTGCGGGCGGCGTCCTCTTGTCGAGATCATACGCTCCTACAATCTCTTGAAATTTTCCTCCCTTCCTCGGCCCGTGCACACTTGTCGGCGAGCATAGAGCTCTCGTGACATCTCGATCTTGCTCATCGCCATCTCCTCCCTCATCCTGCGGTTGCGCGTTCTTGTGGAGCATGCGATAACCCTTGGCGGGGTGGGCGTCAGGATGTTGCGCTGCACTTAGCTGAATCTACTGTATGTACTGCGCGGGGCTCCCTTCATACGGGCGAGCAAATGCAGGTCGCTTTCTGGCCATGGGGTTTGTGGCACGCTGTGAAAGCGCCGACAAGCTGATGACCTGAGTCGCCCATGAAGAGATGGAGCCGTCCGGCAAGTGCATGAGCCAAGATCGGCGTTGGGCTTGAGTACCGGCGGGAAGTAGTTGGCAAGGATCTTCTCGTCGCGCCCTCGGCAGCTGCACGCGATGGTGTAGATCTTGAGGAACTCGGCGGATGTATCCTGCCATCATATTTCCGAATGCGTCGGGCTTGAAGTTCTTGGTCTGGGCCCTTTGGACTTGCCGTAGCTCACGGGTGAGCGAGGGCGACCTGCAGCGTCTGACAAGTCGCCCGATTCCCCTGGTGCATGCATGTCGACGGTGGGCCCAGCGCTGGTCAGTTGACGTCGCGCTTCCCTACTGCGCTCTATCTTGGTGCGGCGTCTTCATGTTGCCGTTCTTGGAGAGCGTGGCGCTGATCAGCGGCGGTTCGTGGGTCGGCAGCAGCGGTGGAGTTGGCGTCGGGGTTGGCGGCGGTGGCGATCTGGCCCTCGGGGCTGGGAGCACTGAGTGCACCCAGCGGTCTTATCGGCGCCCGCCTGCGCTGGGTGTCTTGCCGGGGCCTCGGCAGCTTTCGATCGCCGTGGCTTGTCGCTGTTGGCGAAGCGATTAGGCTATAAATGGTCATCCTCGATCGTCGATCTTGTGCGGCGCGGAGAATAGTCTAATGCAGGTGGGCTCGGGCGGCGCTTCCTCAACTGTCTTAGGTGGCGGTGGCGGCGGCGGCGCGAGCAGGATGTCTTGGGACTCCCAATCGGGTTGGGAGGTGCAACACCCGTCCGGCGGCCGTAACTTCCTTCGCGCCCGACATCTTGGTAGCGCATGCTGACCTCGGCGTCCGCGACCCACCAGCAGCCTTGCTCCAATCGCGAGCACGGTGCTAGAAAGCACCGGGCGTTATTGACCTTGCACCTCTGGGAAGAGTGCGGTGTCTGCCGATCGCCCGGCGCTTGCGGGGCCTTGTTTTGGATCTGGTGACGGCGTGAGTCCACCGTCGGCGCCCGCTCCTCCGGCGTCCACTCCACCGCTGTTTGCTCGGCGGTGGTGGTGGAATGATGTAAACGGGCGGCCACCTCGAAGCCTTCTTCTTGGTGGCATGTTGATGAAAGCGTTGATGCGTAGCGTGGGGCCGGATTAGATGCTCACGACCTCGGCGCAACCCCTACAAAGCGCGCCAAAGATGTCGGGGCGTGTGCGCTGTGGCCTCGAGCACCTATGGGGCGGGGCCCCTTTCTAGTCCGGCAAGGGAGGCGGAGGTCGTCTGTGAGCGGATCGTGGTCGGCCGTGGGGAGGCGGACAATTTTACCCAACCGGGGCTCTCAGGAGATAAAACCCTCTGCTGCTTTGGTGATTGTATTTGATCTTGCTCGAGCCTACGAGTGTATGGTGGTGTTGTGGGTGTCGAATGGACTGAACCCCTTCTACGTGCGCATGGGCCTCCCTTTTATACTCTGAAGAGGTCATCCACGGTGGCAGCATAGGAAGAGGGGGTAGAAAGGTAAAATCGCGAGTTGGTACTTGATGACCAGCGATGACCCTACCTAACTCGGCGGGGACAAGGGCATTTAATGCCGTCCGGTCGCCTTGATCGCGGAAGGTGACCGTTAAGTGAGCCACGGTTGCCGCGATGGCGTTTACTGTCAGCTCCGTTGGCCACCTTGCCTCGCATGGCTGCGTAGTGCCTCGCCACGTGCCCTTGGGATGGCCTTGTGATGACGCGTCGCGGATCTTGTTGGAGTCGGGTGGCAGCCTTGCGCGGCAAGTGCCTTGCAGCTGACAAGTGCCTTGCCAGTGACCCTTTTCTTGCTCGGGCGGCAAGCTTGCTGGCCGTCGGACCTTCTGCGGAGAACCTTGAGCGCCAGGCAAGTCTTCTGGAGATGCCTTGGCGGCCTTCCGGCAAGCTCCTCTTGCGGGGCCTTCGTTTTCTTTGGTTAATACTTTGTTCTTGAGCAGCGATGGCAGGTGTGATGGAGGGTCTTGGCGGGCGTCCGGCAAGCCTTGCAGCTGAGTCTTGCTGTTGTCCGTGCACAAGATCGAGTACTAAGGTACCCCTACTTTAATCACAACAACCATTGTCTGAAATGCTTGTAGCGAGTAGACGTCGTCGCGGTAGCGGCATGGGCCGCCGAACAACTGCATGTTTCTCATGCCTCCTGTCTTAGTGTACTTGCGAATTCGGCCAGACGTCGTCGCGATAGCGGCAACCGAACCTGAGCAACTGTGTTCTGATACCACCCTGTCTTAGCGTGCGAGTCGGCGGACGTCGTCGCGGTAGCAGGCAGCAGACGCCGAAACGAAACTTGACAACAGTGCCACCTGTCTTAGCGTGCGCGAGTCGGCGGACATCGTCGCGGTAGCGACGGCCAGACGCCGAGACAAGCCGCGTAACACCATTGCCACCCTGTCTTAGCGTGCAGCGAGTCGGCGGACGTCGTCGCGGTAGAGGCAGCGGACGCCTTGAGCGAGCCTGCGTGACACCATGCCTCCTGTCTTAGCGTAGCGAGTCGGCGGGCGTCGTCGCTGATAGCGACAGCGGGCGCCGAGGCAACTGTGTTCATTGCCTCCTGTCTTAAGCGTAGCGAGTCGAGGTGGGCGTTGTTCGGTAGCGGCAGCCAGACGCGAGGAACGAGCGCGTGTTCAGATGCCACCTATCTTAGCGTAGCGAGAGTCGGCGGACGTCGTCGCGATAGCGGCGGCAGACGCGGAACCGGGCACGTGACTGATGCCTCCCTGTCTTAGCGTAACACGAGTAGGCGGGCGTCGTCGCGTGTATAGCGGCGATGGCCGCCGAGGCAACTGCTGTTCTGATGCCACCTGTCTTAGCGTGCCCGCCCGTCGGCGGACGTCGTCATGATAGCGGCGGTAGCCGACCGGGCTTTCATGACACCAGTGCCACCCATCTTAAGCGTACTTAGCGAGTCGGCGGGCGTCGCCAGCGTATAGCGACGTCAGACGCCGAGAAGCAACCGTGTTCTCATTGCCACCCTGTCTTAGCGTAGCGAGTCGGCGGACGTCGTCAGCGATGTGGCGATGATGAGCGCCAAAGACGTCTGCAATGATGTTCCATTGCCTCCCTGTCTTAAGCGTAAGCGAGTCGAGGCGGAGACGTCGTCGTATGGCGGCGGCCAGACGCCAGCAAAACACGTGTTCTCATGCCACCATGTCTTAGCGTAGCTTGAGTGGCGGGCGTCGTCGCGGTAGCGGCAGCGGACGCCGAACGAAACACGTGTTTCATGCCACCTGTCATAGCGTGCGTGAGTCGAGGCGGGCGTCGTCGCGGTAGCGGCGGCAGACGCCGGGCACGCACGTGTTTCAGATGCCACCTGTCTTAGCGTAACGCGAGTCGGCGGGACGTCGTCGCGGTAGCGGCGAACGGACGTAAAACTGCTGCGTGACACCATTGCCACCCTGTCTTAGCGTAGCGCGAGTCGGCCCGGGCGTCGTCGTAGTAGCGGCGATGGGCGCGAGCAACGTGTTCACCATTGCCTCCTGTCTTAAGCGTAGCTTGAGTCGGCGGACGGCGTCGCGGTAGCGGCAGCCGGACGGAAGACGAGCATGTGACACCATTGCCACCCTGTCTTAGCGTGCTTGGCGAGTCGAGTGGGCGTCGTCGCGGTAGCGATGGCAGACGCCGAACGAACCGTGACACCAGTGCCACCCTATCTTAAGCGTAGCTTGAGTCGGCGGACGTCGTCGCGGTAGCGGCAGCAGACGCCGAACAAGCACGTGACACGATGCCTCCTGTCTTAAGCGTAAGCGAGTCGGCGGGCGTCGTCGCGGTAGCGGCGATGAACGCCGAACAAGCTGCGTTTCGATGCCACCTGTCTTAGTGTACGCCCGGTCGGCCGGGCGTCGTCGCGATAGCGGCAGCGGACGCCGAAGCAACCGTGTTTACCAGTGCCACCTGTCTTAGCGTAACGCGAGTCGAGGCCGGCGTCGTCGTGGTAGCGGCGGCGGATGCGAACGAACAACTGTGTTTCATTGCCACCCTGTCTTAGCGTAACTTGAGTCGGCGGGCGTCGTCGCGGTGGCGGCAGCGGACGCAGAACAACTGCGTGTTACCGTGCCTCCTGTCTTAAGCGTAGCAGCGACGTCGGCGATATAGCGGCGTCGCTGATAGCGCGGCACCAGCCACCTGAACGGACGTCGCTGATAGCGGCAACGAGGATGCCACCCTGTCTTAGCGTACTTGCGTGCCGAGTCGGCCGGACGTCGTCGCGATAGCGGCAGCAGACAACCAAACAACTGCGTATTTCATCATGCCACCCTGTCTTAAGCGTGCTTGAGTCGGCGGGCGTCGTCGCGATAGCGGCAGCGAGACGCCGAAGCACTGTTCATGCCACCCTGTCTTAGCATGCCAGTCGGCCTGCGTCGTTAGCGTAGGCCAGACGTCGGCGGGCGTCGTCTGTCTTAAGCGTAGCGAGTCGGCCGGGCGGTAAATCGTGGTAGCGACGATGAACGCCGTGACGACGCTGCGTGACACCATTGCCTCCTGTCTTAGCGTAGCTTAGTCGAGGCGGACGTCGTCGTGGTAGCGGCGGCGGACGCCGAAGGCGAGCCACGTGACACCGGTGCCACCTGTCTTAAGCGTACTTGAGTCGAGCCGGACGTCGTCGCGTGCGGTAGCAGACCGTGTGGCGAGGCACGTGACTCCGATGCCACCTGTCTTAGCGTACTTAGCGAGTCGGCGGACGTCGTCGCGGTAGCGATTACAGACGCGAAGAGCCACACGTGACCCGATGCCACCCTGTCTTAGTGAGTCTTAGCGAGTCGGCGGACGTCGTCAGCGGTAGCGGATGGCGGACGCCGAGGCGATCCGTGACACCATGCCACCTATCTTAAGCGTAGCGAGTCGGCGGACGTCGTCGCGGTAGCGGCAGCGGGCGAGCAAGCGAACACTGACACCATTGCCACCCTATCTTAAGCGTAGCGCGAGTCGGCGGGCGTCGTCGCGGTAGCGGCGACGGACGCCGAGGCAACTGTGTGATCACCAGTGCCACCCTGTCTTAGCGTAGCGAGTCGAGTCGGGCGTCGTCGCGGTAGCGGCGGCAGACGCCGAGCAACACGTGTTCTGTGCCTCCTGTCTTAGCGTAAGCGAGTCGGCGGGCGTCGTCGCGGTAGCGGCAGCGGACGCCGAACAACACTGTATTCGGTGATGCCACCTGTCTTAGCGTAGCGAGTCGGCGGGCGTCGTCGCGATAGCGGCAGCAGACGCCGAACAACACGCGTGTTTCATTGCCACCCTGTCTTAGCATAATCTTGGTCGGCGGGGCGTCGTCATGGTAGCGGCAACAGACGCCAGCAACAACCTGTATTCTGATGCCACCCTGTCTTAGCGTGCCTTGAGTCGGCGGACGTCGTCGTATGTAGCGGCAGCGGGACGCCGAGGCGAGCCGTGTTCTGATGCCACCCTGTCTTAAGCGTAGCGAGTCGGCGGGCGTCGTCGCGGTAGCGATGATGGGCCGCCGCCCGAACGACTGTGTGAACCGATGGCACCCTGTCTTAGCGTAGCCACTTGCGGTCGGCGGGCGTCGTCATGGTAGCGGCGGCCAGACGCCGAGGCAACACATGTTCTGGTGCCACCTGTCTTAGCGTAGCGCGAGTCGGCGGACATCGTCGTCGCGGTAGCGGCGGCAGACGCGAAGAACAACATGTTCTGATGCCACCTGTCTTAAGCGTGCTTAGCGAGTCGGCGGACGTCGTCGCGTGATGGCGGCACGGACGCCGAACGAACACGTGGAACTGATGGCACCCTGTCTTAAGCGTAGCTTGGTCGGCGAGACGTCGTCGCGGTAGCGGCGAAAGGGCCGAACAACCTGTGTTATTGATGCCACCTGTCTTAGCATAATGCGAGTCAAGGCGGGCGTCGTCGTGGTAGTGATAGCGGACGCCGAGGCGAACACGTGTTCATTGCCTCCTGTCTTAAGCGTAGCGAGTCGAGGCGACGTCGTCGCGGCGGACGCCGAGCGAGCACGTGACACAGTGCCTCCTGTCTTAAGCGTAGCTTGAGTCGAGGCGGACGTCGTCGCGGATAGCGGCGACAGACGCCGAAGCGAAACTGCGTGACACCATTGCCACCTGTCTTAGCGTAGCGTGAGTCGGCGGCGTCATCGCGGTGCGGCGATGGGCGCCGAGGCGAACACGTGACACCAGTGCCTCCTGTCTTAGCGTAGCGTGAGTCGGCGGGCGTCGTCGCGATAGCGGCAGCAGACGCCGGCAACTGCAATGTTCCAGTGCCACCTGTCTTAAGCGTGCGTGGTCGGCGGACGTCGTCGCGGTAGCGATGCGGAGCCGAGGCGAACCGCGTGACACGGTGACCACCTGTCTTAGCGTAGCGAGTCAAAGCGGACGTCGTCGCGGTAGCGGCAGCCAGCCCGACGCAAACACGTGACACCGATGCCACCACTGTCTTAAGCGTAGCGAGTCGGCGGACGTCGTCGCGATAGCGATAGCGGACGCCGAAGAACTGCGTGCCACCGGTGCCACCTGTCTTAGCGTAACGCGAGTCGAGGCGGACGTCGTCGCGGTAGCGACGGCGGACGCCGAGACGATCACGTGACACCAGTGCCTCCCTATCTTAGCGTAACGCGAGTCGAGGCGGACGTCGTCGCGGTAGCGGCAGCCGGACGCCAAACAACTACTGTCTTCTGATGCCACTCTATCTTAAGCGTAATGCTGAGTCGGCGGTCGTCGTCGCGATAGCGGCAGCGGACGCCTTGAACAACACGTGACACCGTGCCACCCTGTCTTAGCGTGCTTGCGAGTCGAGGCGGACGTCGTCGCGGTAGCGGCGGCAGACGACCGAGCGAACACGTGACACTATTGCCTCCCTGTCTTAGCGTAACACGAGTCGGCGGACGTCGTCGTGATAGCGGCGGCGGATGCCGAAACGAGCCGCGTGACACGATGCCACCTGTCTTAAGCGTGGCGAGTCGGCGGGCGTCGTCGCGATAGCGGCAGCGGACCCGAACGAAACTGCGTGACACCATTGCCTCCTGTCTTAGCGTAGCTTGAGTCGGCGGGCGTCGTCGCGATAGCGGCGGCGGACGCCGAGCAACGTGACACCATTGCCTCCCTATCTTAGCGTAGCTTGAGTCGGCGGGCGTCGTCGCCTGGTAGCGGCGGCGGACTCAAAACGAACACGTGACACCATTGCCACCTGTCTTAGCGTAGCTTGCGAGTCGGGCGGGCGTCGTCGCGGTAGCGATGGCGGACCCGAGGCGAGCCGCGTGACACCAGTGCCACCCTGTCTTAGCGTACTTAGCGAGTCGAAGGGACGTCGTCGCGGTAGCGGCAGCGGACGCCGAGCGCACGTGACACCTGATGCCACCCTGTCTTAGCGTACTTGAGTCGGCGGACGTCGTCGTGATAGCGATAGCCAGACCCGAAGGCGAGCCGCGTTGTACTCGTGCCACCTGTCTTAAGCGTCGCTTAGCGAGTCGGCGGGCGTCGTCAGCGGTAGCGGCAGCCAGACGCGAGACGATCAATGACACAGTGCCTCCCTATCTTAAGCGTGCTTGCGAGTCGGGCGGACGTCGTCGCGGTGGCGGCAGCAGACGCCGAACAACCTGTCTCCACCAGTGCCTCTCTATCTTAGCGTAGCGAGTCGGCGGGCGTCGTCGTGATGGCGGCAGCCAGACGCCGAGAACAAGCTGTGTTTCTGATGCCACCTGTCTTAGCGTAGCTTAAGTCGGGACCGGACGTCGTCGCGGTAGCGGCAGCCAGACGCCGAGGCAACCGTGTTTACTAGTGCCTCCTGTCTTAGCGTAAACGAGTCGGCGGACGTCGTCGCGGTAGCGGCAGCGGACGCGAACAAGCGTGTTACCTGGTGCCACCTGTCTTAGCGTGGCCAGCGAGTCGGCCGGACGTCGTCGCGGATAGCGGCAACCAGACGACAGACGAACAACTGCATATTCATTGCCTCCCTGTCTTAGCGTGCAGCGGTCGAGGCGGGCGTCGTCATGATAGCGGCAGCGAGACGCCGAACGAACGCGTATTCTCGTGCCTCCCTGTCTTAGCGTGCTTGAGTCGGCGGACGTCGTCGCGATAGCGGCAGCCGGACTCGAGACGAGCGATGCGTGACACCATTGCCACCCTGTCTTAGCGTAGCGAGTGAGGCGGACCTCGTCGCGATGGCGGCGGCGGACGCCGAACGAGCTACGTGACACCGGTGCCACCTGTCTTAGCGTAATCGCGAGTCGGCGGACGTCGTCGCGATAGCGGCAGATGGCGCCGAGCGAGCCGAAACGACACCTGCACACTTGTGCCACCCTGTCTTAGCGTAGCTTGGTCGGCCAGGCGTCGTCGCGGTAGCGGCGGACCAGATGGCGAGCCGCCGAACGAGCACGTGACACGGTGCCACCTGTCTTAGCGTAACTTGAGTCGGCGGACGTCGTCGTCGTGGTAGCGGCGAGCAGACGCCGAAGAACAGCTGTCTCCCATTGCCACCTGTCTTAAGCGTGCTTGAGTCGGCGGGCGTCGTCGCGATAGCGGCAGCCAGATCTTAACCTGTCTTAGCGTACTTCGAGTCGGCGGACGTCGTCATGATAGCGACGGCAGACGCCGAAGAGGCAACCGTGACACTAGTGCCACCCTGTCTTAGCGTACGCGAGTCGGCGGACGTCGTCATGATAGCGGCAAGCAGACGCCAAACGACACGTGACACCAGTGCCACCTGTCTTAGCGTAGCGAGTCGGCGGACGTCGTCGCGACGTAGCGGCAGATGATGCCTCCTGTCTTAGTGTCGAGTGCGAGGCGTCCTCGCGGTAGCGGCAGCCATTGCCACCTGTCTTAAGCGTGTCTCACGCGCGTAGTCGAGGCGGGCGTCGTCGCGGTAGCGGCAGCGAGACTCTAAAACGAGCAGCGTGACACCATTGCCACCCTGTCTTAGCGTGCCGTCGGCGAGACGTCGTCCTGCGGTAGCAGCGGACGCGCGAAGCGAGCACGTGACACCAGTGCCACCTGTCTTAGCGTATCGCGAGTCGAGGCGGGGCGTCGTCGCGGTAGCGCGCAGACGCCGAAACGAAGCGTGACGTGATGCCACCTGTCTTAGCCACCCTGTCTCGGCGGACGTCGTCGCTGAGCGGCGGCGAGACGCCGAATTCTTTCTAACGGTGCCACCACTGTCTTAGCGTAACGGGCGTCGCGGTGGTCGGCGGACGTCGTCGCGGTAGCGGCGACACGCCGAAGCAAACTGTGTTCTGATGCCACCTGTCTTAAGCGTAAGCGAGTCGGCGGGCGTCGTCGCGGTAGCGCAGCAGACGCCGAACAACTGCGTGACACCAGTTCCACCTGTCTTAGCGTGCTTGCGAGTCGGCGGGCGTCGTCGCGGTAGCGGCGGCGGACGCCAGATAACACTGTGTTTCATTGCCACCCTGTCTTAGCGTAATGCGAGTCGGGCGGGCGTCGTCGCGATAGCGGCAGCGGGCCGCCGAACAGCTGCAATGACCTGATGCCACCCTATCTTAGCGTACTTGCGAGTCGGCGGACGTCGTCGTGGAAGAAAAGCGGGACGCCGAGGCGACCACGTGTTTCAGTGCCACCTTGTCTTAGCATAATCACGAGTCGGCGGGCGTCGTCATGATAGCGATAGCGGACGCGAGGCGAGCATGTGACACTGGTGCCTCCTGTCTTAAGCGTAGCGAGTCGAGGTGGGCGTCGTCGCGGTAGCGGCAGCCGGGCGCCGAACGAGCGCGTGACACAGTGCCTCCTGTCTTAAGCGTAGCTTGAGTCGAGGCGGAGCGTCGTCGCTGATAGCGGCAGACCGACGCCGAGCGAACACGACACCATTGCCACCTGTCTTAGCGTAGCAGCGAGTCGGCGGACGTCGTCGCGGTAGCAGCAGCAGACGCCGAGGCGAACCGCGTGACACCGGTTCACCACTGGCTTAAGCGTGCTTGAGTCGGCCGGACGTCGTCGTGATAGCGGCAGCCGACGCCGACGAACACGTGATGTTCGTGCCTCCCTGTCTTAAGCGTGCGCGAGTCGGCGGACGTCGTCGCGGTAGCGGCAGCGGATCTTGAGCGAAACCGTGTTCTGATGCCACCCTGTCTTAGCGTGGCGAGTCGGCCGGACGTCGTCGCGGTAGCGGCAGCGGATCTTGAACGAGCTATATGTTCGTGCCTCCTGTCTTAGCGTAACGAGTCGGCGGCCGTCGTCGCGGTAGCGGCAGCGGACACCGAAGCAACGTGTTCATTGCCACCCTATCTTAGCGTAGCGAGAGTCGGCGGGCGTCGTCGCGATAGCGGCAGCGGACTGAACGAGCACGTGACCTAATTGCCACCCTGTCTTAGCGTAAGCAGCGGTCGGCGGACCTCGTCGCGGTAGCGGCGATGGGCCGAGACGAGCACGTGACACCAGTGCCACCTGTCTTAGCATAGCGAGTCGGCGGGCGTCGTTGCGGTAGCGGCAGACGGACGCCGAATAACTGCTGTTCCAGATGCCACCCTGTCTTAGCGTAGCGAGTCGGCGGACGTCGTCGCGGTAGCGGCAGCAGACGCCGAACAACTGCGTGACACCAGTGCGACCCTGTCTTAGCGTAGCAGCGACTCGGCGGGCGTCGTCGCGGTAGCGGCAGCGGACGCCGAACAACACGCGTGACACCAGTGCCACCCTGTCTTAGCATACTTGCGAGTCGGCGGACGTCGTCGCGGTAGCGGCAGCAGACGCCGAACAACTGTCTGACCCATTGCCACCTGTCTTAAGCGTGCGCTTGAAGTCGGCGGGCGTCATTGCGATAGCGGCAGGCGAGACGCCGAACGAGCACGTGACACCAGTGCCTCCTGTCTTAGTGTAACCACG
Organism: Aegilops speltoides; assembly: GCA_021437245.1. NCBI lineage: Eukaryota > Viridiplantae > Streptophyta > Magnoliopsida > Poales > Poaceae > Aegilops > Aegilops speltoides. The sequence continues at coordinate 54,854 of JAHHZJ010003767.1, forward strand.
AGTCGGCGGGCGTCGTCGCGGTAGCGGCGGCAGACGTCGAACAACTGCGTGTTTCATTGCCTCCTGTCTTAGCGTACGCGAGTCGGCGGGCGTCGTCGCGATAGCGATGGCGGACTCGAGCAACGCGTATTTCTTCATGCCACCTGTCTTAGCGTAGCGATTCAAAGCGGACCTCGTCGCGGTAGCGGCAGCGGACACCGAGGCGAACCGCGTGACACCAGTGCCACCTGTCTTAGCGTAATGCGAGTCGGCGGGCGTCGTCGCGGTAGCGGCAGCAGACGCCAGGGCAACTGCAATGTGACCTGATGCCACCTGTCTTAGCGTAGCGTGAGTCGAGGGGACGTCGTCATGATAGCGACAGCAGACGCCGAGGCGAGCGCACGTGACACCATGCCACCTGTCTTAGCGTGCTTGCGAGTCGGCGGGCGTCGTCGCGGTAGCAGCAGCGACGCCGAGGCGAGCACGTGACACCGATGCCTCCCTATCTTAGCGTAGCGAGTCGGCGGGCGTCGTCGCGGTGGCGGCGATGCGACGCCGAACAAACCGTGATTCTGATGCCACCCTGTCTTAGCGTGCTTGAGAGTCGGCGGACGTCGTCGCGGTAGCGGCAACCGGACGCGAACAACAAACTGCAACACCAGATTCCACCTGTCTTAGCGTGCTTGAGTCGGCGGATGTCGTCGCGGTAGCGGCAGCAGACGCCGAGGCAGCTGCGTATTCGTGCCACCTGTCTTAGCGTGTCTGCGAGTCGGCGGGCGTCGTCGCGGTAGCGGCGGCGGACGCCGAACAACCTGTGTTCTAATGCCACCCTATCTTAGCGTATGCTTGAGTCGGCGGCGGACGTCGTCGTGGTAGCGAGCGGACGCCGAGCGAGCCGCGTGACACGGTGCCACCTGTCTTAGCATAATGCGAGTCGGCGGGCGTCGTCATGGTAGCGATGGCAGACGCCAGAGGCGAGCACGTGACACCGATGCCACCTGTCTTAGCGTAGCTTGAGTCGGCGGGCGTCGTCGCGATGGCGGCGGCAGACGCGAAACAGCTGCATGTTCCGATGCCTCCTGTCTTAGCGTAACGAGTCGAGGCGGGCGTCGTCGCGATGCGGCGGCGGACGGCGAACGACACGTGTTACCATTGCCACCTGTCTTAGCGTAGCTTAGCGAGTGGCGGACGTCGTCCGCGGTAGCAGCAGCCAGACGCCGAGGCGACGCGTACCTGAGTTCACCCTGTCTTAGCGTAGCGAGTCGGCCGGACGTCGTCGCGGTAGCGAGCGGACGAACGAGCGAGCACGTGACACATGCCTCCCTATCTTAGCGTAGCGTGGTCGGCGGACGTCGTCGCGGTAGCGACAGCGGACGCGAACAACCGTGTTTCTGATGCCACCCTGTCTTAGCGTGGCGAGTCGGCGGACGTCGTCGCGGTGGCGGCGGCAGACGCCGAGCAACACGTGTTACCATTGCCTCCCTGTCTTAGCGTAGCTTAGCAGTCGAGGTGGCCGTCGTCGTGTATGCGGCGGCAGACGCCGCCGAGCGATGCGTGTTCTCATGCCTCCCTATCTTAGCGTAGCGAGTCGGCGGGCGTCGTCGCGGTAGCGGCAGCAGACGCCGAACGAACGCGTGACACCGGTGCCACCTGTCTTAGCGTAGCAGCGAGTCGGCGGGACGTCGTCGCGGTAGCGGCAGCGGACGCCAGGCAACACGTGTTCTGATGCCACCTGTCTTAAGCGTATCTGAGTCGGCGGGCGTCGTCGCGGTAGCGGCAACGGACGCGCGAGGCAACCTGTCTTCTGATGCCACCTGTCTTAAGCGTAGTGGTCGGCGGATGTCGTCGCGATAGCGATAATGACGCCAAACGAACCGTGTTCACGATCCCTCCTGTCTTAGCGTACTTGCGAGTCGGGCGGATGTCGTCGCGGTAGCGGCGATGACGCCGAGCGAGCCGCGTGACACTGATGCCACCTGTCTTAAGCGTAGCGAGAGTCAAAGGCGGGCGTCGTCGCGGATAGCGGCGGCGAACAGCGAAGGCAACACGTGACACCAGTTCCACCCTGTCTTAGCGTAGCGAGTCGGCGGGCGTCGTCGCGGATAGCGACGGACGCCGAGGCGCAACTGCGTGTTCATTGCCTCCTGTTTTAGCGTAGCTTGAGTCGGCGCCGCGTCGTCGTGATAGCGGCAGCAGACGCCGAACGACAGTACGTGTTACCGATGCCTCCTGTCTTAGCGTAACACGAGTCGAGGCGAGACGTCGTCGCGGTAGTGACGGCGGACGCCCGAACGAGCACGCGTGTTACCATTGCCACCTGTCTTAGCGTGCGCGAGTCGAGGTGGACCTCGTCCGCGAGTAGCGGCAGACGCCGCGAATGAGCACGTCACACGGTGCCACCTTGTCTTAAGCGTACTTGGTCGGGCGGACGTCGTCGCGGTAGCGGCGAGCAGACGCCAGCGAGCACGTGTTCTCAGTGCCACCTGTCTTAGCGTAGCGTGAGTGGCGGGCGTCGTCGCGATAGCGATTACAGGGCCGAGGCGAACTACGTGGAACAGTGCCACCTGTCTTAGCGTACTTGCGAGTCGGCGGGCGTCGTCGCGGTAGCGGCAGGCAGACGTAAAACAACTGCGTGACCTGATCCCTCCTGTCTTAGCGTAGCTTAGCGAGTCGAAGGCAGCGTCGTCGCGGTAGCGGCAGACGCCGGGCAACCACGTGACACTGATGCCACCCTGTCTTAAGCGTGCTTGCGAGTCGGCGGGCGTCGTGGCGGTGGCGGCAGCGGGACGCCGAACAACTGCGTGACACCAGTTCCACCTGTCTTAAGCGTAGCGAGTCGGCGGACGTCGTTGCGGTAGCGGCAGCAGACGCCAGATGAGCCGCTGTGACACCATTGCCACCTGTCTTAAGCGTAATGCGAGTCGGCGGGCGTCGTCGCGGTAGCGATAGCGGGCGCCGAGGCAACTGCGTGTTCACGATGCCACCCTCTCTTAAGCGTGCTTGAGTCGCGCGGACGTCGTCGTGGTAGCGATAATGGAGACTTGAAGGCAACCGTGACCTGATGCCACCCTGTCTTAGCATAATGTGAGTCAAAGCGGGCGTCGTCGTGGTAGCGGCAGCGGGCCTTGAGGCAACCGCGTGTTTCATTGCCTCCTGTTTTAGCGTAGCGAGTCGGGGGGGCGTCGTCGCGGTAGCGGCAGCAGACCGAGAGCGAGCCGCGTGACACGGTGCCTCCCTGTCTTAGCGTAGCAGTCGAGGCGGACGTCGTCGCGGTAGCGACAGCAGACGCCTGAGGCAAGCACGTGACACCATGCCACCTGTCTTAAGCGTAGCGTGAGTCGGCGGGCGTCGTCGCGGTAGCGGCAGCAGACGCGAGGCGAGCACGTGACACCAGTGCCTCCTGTCTTAGCGTAGCGTGAGTCGAGGCGGGCGTCGTCGCGGTAGCGGCAGCGGACGCCGAGGCAAGCACGTGTTTCCTGATGCCACCTGTCTTAGCGTGCGCGATTGGCGGGCGTCGTCGCGGTAGCGATAGCGGCCGCGAAGGCGAGCACGTGACACCGGTGCGACCCTGTCTTAAGCGTGCGAGTCGGCGGGCGTCGTCGCGGTAGCGGCAAGCGAGCCGCCGAACGGCACGTGTTTCAGTGCCACCTGTCTTAAGCGTACTTGCGAGTCGGCGGACGTCGTCACGGTAGCGGCAGCCAGACGCCGAGAGAACACGTGCCACCAGTGCCACCTGTCTTAGCGTAGCGAGTCGGCGGGCGTCGTCGCGGTAGCGGCAGCGGACGCCGAGGCGATCACGTGACACCAGGTGCCTCCTGTCTTAAGCGTAGCAGGAGTAGGCGGGCGTCGTCGCGATAGCGGCAGCAGACGCCGAGCAACCGTGCCACCAGTGCCACCCTGTCTTAGCGTAGCGAGTCGGCGGAGGTCGTCATGATGGCGGCAGCAGACGCGAGAAGAGCTGCAACACCAGTGCCACCATGTCTTAAGCGTACTTGGCGAGTCGAGGCGGACATCGTCGCGATGTAGCGGCAGACGACCGAGCGAACGCGTGACACCATTGCCTCCTGTCTTAAGCGTAGCTTGAGTCGAGGCGGGCGTCGTCGTGGTAGCGGCAGACGGATCTTGAACGAGCCGTGTTCTGATGCCACCTGTCTTAGCGTAGCGAGTCGGCGGACGTCGTCGTGATAGCGGCAGCTATGCGCCGGACACACCCGCCGGTGGTGCGTTACTCTGGTGGGATCTAGGCTGGCCCCCTGAGATCAATACTAGTCTTTTCTGCGCTTTGTCCTCACTCATGCGCGGCACGGGAGCAACTTCGATTGGTCACCCATCTGAGACTACTCCAAGCTGAGCAGCAACTTTGAGTTCTATCCGAATGGGCTCCGGGAAGAAGAATTCCTTATTGATATGAGTAGTCTATCATCCCTAATAAGCCAGGCTATTACATACACCCACACTCGGAGGAACCGGCGTCCTCGTCGGGCCACGAACCTTCCCTCTTGGCACTGACCGTGCATGCATCGGTCCGGTACATGTGCCATGCCGTGTGCCTGACGGGTCTAAGCGTCATGAACAACATGGCGGCGCACCTGTCGCAACCATCCGTGTAACGCGGTCGGCTCACGATACCAACTTAGCGCGCCCGGACACACCATGGTGGTGCGTTACTCTGGCGAGATCTAGGCGGCCCCTGAGATCAATACTAGTCTTTTACGTGCACTTTGTCCTCACTCATGCGCACCAGGAGCAACTTCGGTCGGTCACCATCTGAGACTACTCCAAGCTGATGCACGCTTAACTTTGGAGTTACTGTCGAATGGGCTCCCGGAAAGAAGAATTCCTTATTGATATGAGTAGTCTATCATCCCTAATAAGCCAGGCTATTACAACGGCCAGACGGCGCGAGGCGAGCACGTGACACCATTGCCTCCTGTCTTAGCATCCACCTTGAGTCGGCGGCCGTCGTCGTGATAGCGACAGCGGACGCTTGAGGCGAGCACCGTGACACCATTGCCTCCCTATCATAGCGTGTCGCGAGTCGGGCGGGCGTCGTCGTGATAGCGGCAGCGGACTCAGACAAACACGTGTTCTCATTGCCACCTGTCTTAGCGTAGCTTGCGGTCGGCGGACCTTGTCGCGGTAGCGGCGGCAGACGCCGAGGCGAGCACGTGACACCGGTGCCACCTGTCTTACCGTGCTTGGTCGGCGGACATCGTCGAGGTAGCAGCAACGGACAGCCGAGGCGAGCCGCGTGACACCAGTGCCACCTGTCTTAGCATAATGTGAGTCAAAGCGGGCGTCGTCGTGGTAGCGATAGCCGGACGCCGAAACGCGACACCGTGTTTCATTGCCTCCTGTTTTAGCGTAGCTTAGCGAGTCGAGGCAGACGTCGTCGTGAGTAGCGGCGGCGACGAAAACGCGAACCGCATGATTCCGATGCCTCCTGTCTTAAGCGTAGCGAGCGAGTCGAGGCAGACGTCGTCGCGGTAGCGACAGCAGACGACCCCAGAGGCGAACGCGTGACACCATTGCCACCTGTCTTAGCGTAGCGTAAGTCGGCGGGCGTCGTCAGCGATAGACGGCGGCGGACGCCGAGGCGAGCACGTGACACTGATGCCTCCTGTCTTAGCGTAACGTGAGTCGAGGCGGGCGTCCTCGCGGTAGCGACGGCAGACGCCGAGGCAAGCCGTGACACGATGCCACCTGTCTTAGCGTATGCTTGCGATTGGCGGGCGTCGTCCGCGGTAGCGATAGCGGACGCCGAAGGCGAAACGCGTGACACCAGTCGACCCTGTCTTAAGCGTGCTTGAGTCGGCGGGCGTCGTCGCGGTAGCGGCGGCAGACGGCAGACGCTGAACTGTGTGATGCCACCTGTCTTAAGCGTAGCGAGTCGGCGGACATCGTCGCGGTAGCGGCAGCAGACGCCGAAGAGCACGTGACACCAGTGCCACCTGTCTTAAGCGTACTTGAGTCGGCGGGCGTCGTCGCGGTAGCTTCGACGGACGCCGAGGCGATCACGTGACACCAGTGCCTCCTGTCTTAGCGTAGCAGGGGGAGTATGGCGGGCGTCGTCGCGGTAGCGGCAGCCAGACCTCCGAACAACTGCGTGCCACCAGTGCTACCTGTCTTAGCGCTTAGCGAGTCGGCGGCGGTCGTCGCGGTAGCGGCAGCGGACCGCCAGAACAACGCGTGACACCGATGCCACCTGTCTTAGCGTAATGTGAGTCGAGCGGGACGTCGTCGCGGTAGCGGCAGACAGACGCCGAACATTGCGTGACACCATTGCCTCCCTGTCTTAGCGTAGCTTAGCGAGTCGGCGGGCGTCGTCGCGATAGCGGCAGCGGACCGAAACAACTGCGTGACCTGATGCCTCCTGTCTTAGCGTAGCAGCGAGTCGAGGCAGACGTCGTCGCGATAGCGACAACAGAACGCGAGGCGAACCGCGTGACACCATTGCCACCTGTCTTAAGCGTAGCGTAAGTCGGCGGGCGTCATCAGCGGTAGCGGCAGATGGGCGCCGAGGCGAAAGCACGTGACACCGATGCCTCCTGTCTTAGCGTAGCGTGAGTCGAGGCGGGCGTCATCAGCGGTAGCGGCAGCAGACGCGAGGCAACTGCGTGTTTCCTGATGCCACCTGTCTTAGCATGCTTGCGATTGGCGGGCGTCGTCCGCGGTAGCGATAGCGAGACGCCGAGGCGAACACGTGACACCGGTGCGACCCTGTCTTAAGCGTACTTAGCGAGTCGGCGGGCGTCGTCGCGGTAGCGGCAGCAGACGCCGAAACAACCGTGACACTGATGCCACCTGTCTTAAGCGTACTTGCGAGTCGGCGGACATCGTCCGCGGTAGCGGCGGCAGACGCCGAAGAACACGTGCCACGGTGCCACCTGTCTTAAGCGTAGCGAGTCGGCGGGCGTCATCGCGGTAGCAGCAGCAGACGCCGAGGCGATCACGTGACACCAGTGCCTCCTGTCTTAAGCGTAGCGGGAGTAAGCGGGCGTCGTCGCGGTAGCGGCAGCGACGCCGAACAGCTGCGTGCCACCAGTGCCACCTGTCTTAGCGTAGCGTAGCGGAGTCGGCGGAGGCGGCAGCGGCCGAGACAAGCGGTAGCGTGCCACCTGGCAGCGACGCCGAGACGGACTGTCGTGTGACGGCCGATGCCACCTGTCTTAAGCTCCTGTCTTAAGCGTAGTCGAGGCGGACGTCGTCGTGATAGCGGCAGCAGACGCCGAAGAACGAACCGCGTGACACCATTGCCACCTGTCTTAAGCGTGGCTTGGTCGGGCGGACGTCGTCATGATAGCGGCAGCTATATCCCGGACACACCGCGGTGGTCGTTACTCTGGTGGGATCTAGGCTGGCCCCCGGATCAATACTAGTCTTTTCTGCGCACTTTGTCCTCACTCATGCGCACCAGGGAACAACTTCGGTCGGTCACCCATCTGAGACTACTCCAAGCTGAGCACGCTTAACTTTGGAGTTCTATCCAAATGGGCTCCGGAAAGAAGAATTCCTTATTGATATGAGTAGTCTATCATCCCTAATAAGCGAGGCTATTACATACACCCACACTCGGAGGAACCGGCGTCCTCGTCGGACCACGAAACGTTCCCTCTTGGCACAACCGTCTGTGCATCAAGTCGGTACATGTGCCATGCCGTGTGCCTGACGGGTCTAAGCGTCATGAACAACATGGCGGCGCACTGTCGCAACCATCCGTGTAACGCGAGTTCGGCTCGATACCAACTTATAGCGCCCGGACACACCGCGGTGGTCGTTACTCTGGCGGGATCTAGGCCCCCCCAGATCAATACTAGTCTTTTACGTGCACTTTGTCCTCACTCATGCGCGCAGGAGCAACTTCGGTCGGTCACCCATCTGAGACTACTCCAAGCTGAGCACGCTTAACTTTGGAGTTACTGTCGAATGGGCTCCGGAAAGAAGAATTCCTTATTGATATGAGTAGTCTATCATCCCTAATAAGCGAGGCTATTACAACGGCAGACGCCGAGGCGAGCACGTGACACCATTGCCTCCTGTCTTAGCGTCCACCTTGAGTCGGCGGCCGTCGTCGCGGTAGCGGCAGCAGGCCGAGGCGAACTGCGTGACACCATTGCCTCCCTATCATAGCGTGTCGCGAGTCGAAGCGGACGTCGTCATGATAGCGGCAGCGGACTCAGACAAACCGTGACACCATTGCCACCTGTCTTAGCGTACTTGAGTCGGCGGACCTTGTCCGCGGTAGCGGCGGCCAGACGCCGAGGCGAGCACGTGACACGGTGCCACCCTGTCTTACCGTGCTTGAGTCGGCGGACATCGTCGAGTAACAACAGCCAGACGCCGAGGCGAGCACGTGACACCGATGCCACCTATCTTAGCATAATGTGAGTCAAAGGCGGATGTCGTCGTGGTAGCGATAGCGGACGCCGAAGCAACTGCGTGTTTCGTGCCTCCTGTTTTAGCGTAGCGAGTCGAGGGGCGTCGTCGTGATAGCGGCAGCAGACGCCGAACGGCGCGTGTTCCAATGCCTCCTGTCTTAGCGTAGCGAGTCGAGGCAGACGTCGTCGCGATAGCGACAACGAAGCGCGAGGCGAAACACGTGACACCATTGCCACCTGTCTTAGCGTAACATGAGTCGGCGGGCGTCATCAGCGGTAACGGCGGCGGACGCCGAGGCGAGCACGTGACACCGGTGCCTCCTGTCTTAGCGTAGCGTGAGTCGAGGCGGGACGTCATCGCGGTAGCGGCAGCAGACGCCGAGGCAACACGTGACACCGATGCCACCCTGTCTTAGCGTGCGCGATTGGCGGGCGTCGTCCGGTAGCGATAGCGGACGCCGAGGCGAACGCGTGACACCGGTGCGACCCTGTCTTAGCGTAGCTTGAGTCGGCGGGCGTCGTCGCGGTAGCGGCAGCAGACGCCGAGCGAAACTGCGTGTTCTGATGCCACCTGTCTTAGCGTAATCGTGAGTGGCGGACATCGTCGCGGTGGCGGCAGCAGACGCCGAAGAACACGTGCCACCGATGCCACCCATCTTAGCGTAGCGAGTCGGCGAGCGTCATCAGCGGTAGCGGCAGCCAGACGCCGAAGCGATCCGTGTTCTGATGCCTCCTGTCTTAAGCGTAGCAGGGGTAAGCGGGCGTCGTCGCGGTAGCGGCAGCAGACGCCGAACAACTGCGTGCCACCAGTGCCACCTGTCTTAGCGTAATGCGAGTCGGCGGAGGTCGTCGCGGTAGCGGCAGCGCAGCCGCCGAACAACTTGTGTTTACTGATGCCACCTGTCTTAGTGTAGCGAGTCGAGGCAGACGTCGTCGCGGTAGCGACAGCGGACGCCGAGGCGAAACGCGTGACCTCATTGCCTCCTGTCTTAAGCGTAGCTTGAGTCGGCGGACGTCGTCGTGATGGCGGCAGCGGATCTTGAACGAGCGCGTGTTCTGATGCCACCTGTCTTAAGCGTGGGCGAGTCGGCAGACGTCGTCGTGATAGCGGCATATATGCGCCGGACACACCGCCGGTGGTCGTTACTCTGGTGGGATCTAGACTGCCCCCCAGATCAATACTAGTCTTTCTGCGCACTTTGTCCTCACTCATGCGCGCGGTAGCAACTTCGGTCGGTCACCCATCTGAGACTACTCCAAGGTGAGCCGCAACTTTGGAGTTCTATCCGAATGGGCTCCGGAAAAGAAGAATTCCTTATTGATATGAGTAGTCTATCATCCCTAATAAGCGAGGCTATTACATACACCCACACTCGGAGGAACCGATGTCTCGTCGTCAGACCCACGAGCGTTCCCTCTTAGCACAACCGTCGTGCATCGATCCGTTACATGTGCCATGCCGTGTGCCTGACGGGTCCTAAGCGTCATGAACAACATGGCGCGCACCTGTCGCAACCATCCGTGTAACGCGGTCGGCTCGATACCAACTTATAGCGCCCGGACACACCGCGGTGGTGCGTTGCCTTGGCGGGATCTAGGTGGCCCCGAGATCAATACTAGTCTTTTCTGCGCACTTTGTCCTCACTCATGCGCACAGGAGCAACTTCGGTCGGTCACCCATCTGAGACTACTCCAAGCTGAGCACGCTTAACTTTGGAGTTACGTCGAATGGGCTCCGGAAAGAAGAATTCCTTATTGATATGGTAGTCTATCATCCCTAATAAGCGAGGCTATTACAGCGGCCGGACTTGAGGCGAGCGCGTGACACCATTGCCTCCTGTCTTAGCGTCCCGTGAGTCGGCGGCCATCGTCGCGATGGCGGCAGCAGACGCCGAAGCAACTGCATGTTTCGTGCCTCCCTATCATAGCGTATCGCGAGTCGGCGGGCGTCGTCGCGATAGCGGCAGCGGACTCGAACAAGCCGTGACACCATTGCCACCTGTCTTAGCGTAGCGAGTCGGCGGACCTTGTCCGCGGTAGCGGCGATGGGCGCCGAGGCGAGCACGTGACACGGTGCCACCTGTCTTACCGTGCTTAGCGAGTCGGCGGACATCGTCGAGTAGCAAGCAGACAGACGCCGAGGCGAGCACGTGACACGGTGCCACCTGTCTTAAGCGTAGCGAGTCGAGGGGCGTCGTCGCGGTAGCGGCGATGGGCCGAGGCGACCACGTGACACCATTGCCTCCTGTCTTAAGCGTGCAGCGAGTCGGCGGACGTCGTCGTGATGGCGGCAGCGGATCTGAACGAGCACGTGTTCTGATGCCACCTGTCTTAGCGTGGCCGAGTCGGCGGACGTCGTCGTGATGGCGGCGGACAGACGCCGAACAACTGTATGTTCTCATTGCCTCCTGTCTTAGCGTGCTTGGTCGGTGACCATCGTCATGATAGCGACAGCCAGACGCCGAACGACGCTGCATGTTCTCATTGCCTCCCTATCTTAGCGTGCTGAGTCGGCGGACGTCAGTCGATGGCAGCTATCACACCTAGCTAGTTCATGCATTAGAGTGTTGCATCATGTCTATTTCATTTAACGAAACACTGAAATGGGAATGATAGAACTCCCAGCCCCTCTGAATCAACTAGGGTTTACTAAAAATATTTTCGATGAACTGAAATGCCCTTCTAAAATGTCCATCATTTTGTCTTGGTCCAAAACCTCTGCCAAAAGTGATGCACAATTTCCTAGGTCATCCTAAGGTCTTTGAATTAAATCATAAGTATTTGAATTTGGGCATTTAAAATTTATAAAATATTTCAAATGCTCAAATACCCCCAAACTAAAATGTTCCATGTTGGAAATATTCCAACTAAGGACCAAGTGCAGTTTGGTGAATTTTGGAATGGTTTAGGTATTTTTAGTAATTCAACAAATCTACAGAATAAAAACAGAAACAGAAAATAAAAGGAAAAACTTACCTGGCGCCACCACAGGCCCACCAGCCAGCCCACTGGCGGCCAGCCACAGCCACCGCTCAGCCGAGCTGCTTGGCTTGCGAGGCAGGCAGCCAAGGTGCTCGGCGGCGGCACGCAGCTTCGCCCACGCAGCTGCCGCCGCCTGCTTCCCCCTCTCGCCGTCCTGCTGGCTTGGGCGAGCTCCACGTCGCGCCGGACCCCTGGACGCCGCCATTCGCCCCAGCTCCTCTCCCTCGCGCTCCCACGCCATGGCAGCGCCACCATCGCCGCACCGCCCGCCCGTAGCCGTGCCCTCCGTCGTTTCCACGTCGCGCCACCGTGTCCAGAAGCTCCGCCGTCCTCTACTCCTTCGAGCTAGCTGAGCCCCGAGCGCTCGCGTGCCTCGAAGCCGCCGCACCAACCTCGCCCGAACCGCCATCGCGGAGATCCCCTTGGCCGTGGCGCGCGGCGGCTTCGTCCCGACCACGCCGTCCATTCCATCAAGACCGCAGTGAGCTGGGCTAACTTCCCCTTCCTCTCTTCCTCGCTCTCGTGCACCACAGCGAGCACACGAAGCTCACCAGCACGCGCCGTCGTGGACCTCGTCGCCGACGTGCTCCCGGCCACCCTCCGGCCACCTCACTTTGTCCATCGCACTCACCATGCTGCGATGGGGCTAACCGTGCACTCCCCGCACCTCACCGCACACTCTAGCCACGAGTTCGACTTCAGCGAACTCCGGTGGCCTAAAATCGCCGGCGTGAACTCCGACCACCAGGCCCAACCACCACCACCAATAGTCGCGGCTCACCCTCGGCAACACGTAGGTGCCTTCCGCCGCCCATTTGGTGCGGAATGACAAAAAGCACTCTCGCCGCCGCGTCGCTCGCCCGGTGACTAGGCAGCCAGCGGGTTTGACTCGACTTTGACCACGGGTGGGCCGGTTTGACCCCTTGGGTCTATGACATGTGGGCCCCCTCGCTAACTAAACCAATTTAGTTAAAACTTAATTTAGTTAGTTTAATTATCCTTGACATGCGGGACCCACTGGTCGGTTTGACTGGACCAGCCGTTGACCAGCGTAATCATGGCGTAGTCTTGTGTGATAATTTAATTACTGGAATTATTTTTACACAGGAAATTCCAGAAAATGTTTCAAACTTCAAAAATTCATATAAAATCAACCGTAGCTCCAAATGAAACAAATTATATATGAAAAATGATCAGAAAAATCCAATCTTTCCATCTGTACTGGTTTCATGCATGTTTACAGAAGCTAACCTGCTGTTTATCGCAGAACAAGATAAAGCACTTTAAATGGCAACTTATGAGTTTGAACTTTGAATCTTTGGTTCAAATTAGTTCAAACCCATCTGTTCTTAGTTGCATTAGCCCAATACACTCATTTTGCCATGTCTCATGCATGCATCATATTGTTGCATACTGTTTGGTAATGTTTGTGTATCGGTGCTCTCTGCGGCGAGTTACGCCCCAGAGAATCCGTGATAACCCGACGAAGAGCAATACCGATTGCACCGACCCGTCGAACAAGCAACCAACCATTTGATCATATCAATAAAATCCCATGCTCTTGCTCCTGCTCTCTTTTACTGCATTAAGACAACGCGATTCAAGCTGCTTTGTGTCTTTGCGGTAGTTGAACCCATTTCCTCTGCATGACTGTCATTGCCACGATAACTAGATGAAACCCACTAGCATGTGTAGGAGTTGATTGAGCCATATGATTGTGTTGTTCCTACCTTGCTATGCCTGCTATGCTTAGAGTCATGTCGGTCTGGTTCATCGGGTGATGGCTAGAGTGAAATGATCAGTCGATATGAGAGTAAGGTGTTGAACACGATTTGGTAAAGGTATCGATGAGAGGCCATGTAGGAGTACATGGTGGGTTGTTTCATTGAGGCCGTCCTTAAGCCTTGAGATCTGTATGTGTGATTTAAGATTCAGCTACTACCATGCATTGGGCCCGAAACCAATGGACCCTCTCGACTTCTTATTCACCCTAGTCCTCTGTCCGGGAGTTGCAAGTAGTTTACGGTGTTTGTAGCCTCTTTGGAGGCCGTGGACAGCGTGGCCGTAAAGGTGGGCTGTGATCTGGTAGAGTGCGTGGCGGGTGTACGGATGCCGTTTGGTATCTCGGGAACCTGTTCACATCGTTTGGGGCTGTGGTGAAACTTGGCGGAACTCCTCATAGATGGAACCCAAATAGGCGATAAACTGGACTAGAGACTTAGGTGTCTAGGTAGGTCGTGGCCGACACCCACGTTGGGCTTCAGCTTGAAGGTTCTTAGAGTACATGTCGTGTATGTGGCGGTAAGTGGTGGCGTGTATGAAGAAGTACACCCTGCGGGGTTAACATCATCTATTGAATAGCGCGTCCATGATAAGGACTACTTGGTTGCCTATACGGTTCATAGACAAGTAAATGGATACTACTAAAATCCTCAAGATAAGCGTGAGTGCGAGGATGGCTCCTCCGTAGGAAGATGGGGTGGATCACGGTGGTGTATTGAGGTGATGAGTAGTGGACTCGAGTCATAAAACTATTTCAAGTTGGTGTCTCGTGGGATAGCTTAGACATGAGTCAAAGCTGGCTTGCTGCAATAACCCCACCAACCCTTCTTGATAATGTGCATGTATGTAGGATCGATGTAAGTCTTCTTTGAGTACCTTTGTACTCATGTTGCTTTAATTTACATTTTTAGAAGATGCCACAAACCCTTGAAGCGGGTTCTTCGTGAGCGTTGACATCGATGAGTAGACTAAGGCCCGGTGGTGATCTGAGCAAGTGAAGGACCATGTAGTATAGCTAGGCACCCAAGCCTCTTTTATTTTACTAGTTATGCGTACTCGGACAAAACACTTCCGCTGTTGGCTTGTATGCTTGTATGACTTGTATGTGGGTCGTGCGACCCGTACTTGTGTGTATGCTATGTATGGCCCTCTGAGCCTTTAAATAAAGTACTTGTGTCGTAGAGTCATGTTGTGATGCCTTGTTGTATTTGCACATATCGAGGCATATTGTGTGTATGATTGAAATGCTTGGTATGTGTGGGATCGACTATCTAGTTGTTTATCTTTAGTAGCCTCTCTTCTGGAAATGTCTCCTAGTGTCTCCTTTGAGCCATGGTAGCACTCTTGCTCGGAACACTTAGGCTGGCGGCATGTGTCCTTCTTCGTTCTGTATACATCCCTTGAAATGTCACGCATTAGTCTGGAGTCTGTTAGCCCTTCTGACCGGTTTACGAATCTGCTAGCCAGTGCTATAGCCGGAACTTACTTGCGATGACCAAACACGTTCGATCTTTGGGTCATGGATGCTGTCCTGTAAATCTGTGCCACTTTGGGTTTCGACTAGCCATGTCGGCCGGGCTCCTTTTCATATGGATGCTAGCGACACTATCATATCGTGTGCCAAAAAGCATAAGCGGTCCGGGCCAAAATGGCGACACCGTGGGGATACCGTGCGTGAGGCGCAAAGTGATATGATGTGTTCTGAGCTAGATCGATGTGACATTGAGTCGGAAGTCTGACAGCGTTGGCATCGAGCGGACTGCTGTAGGTTCTCAAGCCAAAGCTGGTCGATGTTGAGTCTAGAAATGCTTTAGTTATATGTAGAATTGATTGTGGGATGATGCGTAAGGCTCTTTTTACTTCTTTATCTCATGGCATTACGATCGAGTCGGTCCATTCTTCCACGGGGTTTAAGGATTAGGATCTCTTCTCTCTATTAGGTTCACGTGTTACTAATCAGTAGTACCTTATAGGTTTGATGGTTACAAGCCTGGTTCAGTTTTACTACCTGTTATGTTACTAAGTTGGACCCAGAACCTTGATATGATATTGTTGAGTGGCTATGCAATTCTTTGTAAAATGTCTCAAATCCTTTGAGCATTCTGATCGTTATCTTGTCCAAATTCTGCTAGAAATTCTAATGTCTTTGCATTGTGGTTATGCTTCTAGATGGCCACTCGTGACCAAAATCAAGTGGTTAAATCCGACCGGATGCATTGGTGTGACGGTCATACAGCTATGCTAGTTAGGGTTATGACGAAGCGGGTTACCGTTGGTATCCGAATACCGATCGAAGAAGCGATATCGAGATTTTAATCAAAGCGATATCTACTGCCTTTGTTAGGATATTTCCCTCTTATCTGGTTCCACGAGGCCCTTCTTTGTTCCTATGGGCTTGGTGTCACTATTGACATGGCGGTGCAAGATCTGCGTATTCTATGATGACCATCATGCGAGTCGGGGCCTTTGCCCATAACACCGACTTCGGTATATGCGGAGTTCACTCCTGGGCGTTTGGGTATCTCAGAGCTATCTATCTTGATTCGGTCGGGAGGACTCACTAACCCGCACCTTTGCCGAGTTGCTCGAGGACAAGGACCGAAGAGTCGGGCCTTGAGGATGGAGCTCTTGGCGCCCGTCTTGATCTTTGGGCCACTTTGACTCGTTTTGCACGGATGTGCAAGCTGGATATATGGATATGAGAGACCTATATCTGTTAGATCCGCTCTGCCGGACATGATGGATTGGCGTGATGTGGGGGCATCACCCCACCTCGTGGTCCCCATGAGCCACCGTTCGTTGGTCAAGACCTCACCCTTGCCCTTATGGTCGCGAGCTCCTCGGGACCGTCTGTTTCCGGACGATCACGTTGAACTTCAGGCTACGGAGGAGACTTCTATGAGAACTACTACGGAGGCGTGCGAGTTAGTAGTAGTCTCACTAGTATTGTAATAGTTGTATTTCCACCGTCTGCGTGACTCGTGGAATACGACTTAGTGTGTTCTAATTCGGAGGTGTAAGAAAAATAATGTATAGGAGCTTGGTATGCCTCCGGCGAGATGTAATCTTCCTTTCACCGTAGTAGTACTTTGTTTGGTCTTGTACTAAACCTTGTATGGTGTGTATGCGATGGAATAAAGGCGGTTTCTATATCTACCATGTCATACGGATGATCATCTTGCATTCGAGTTATCCATTACATTCTACATTTCTATGTGAGAATCTTGCCATCTGGACTAAATCCTTGTCTTGTTTTCCTAGGATGGTTAACACCCATAACAACCCAGTCCGCGGAAGCAGGCGAAGGCAGCGGAGTTGGAGAAGCGAACCTGCCTCACCCTCCTTCTCGGCGAAGTTATCTTTGGAGGCGAGAGAAACAAGCAGGAGACCAATCGTTTGTTGGGCGCATCGAGCAGAACACAGCACATCATCGGAGAAATAACTTGGTGTCGCTCGGTGATTTCATCAAGTTACACCCACCTACCTTTCACCACTCCGTCGAGCCTCTCGGCGTGATGGCAACCGCGGCATTACTCACAAGCTGCGTTACTGCCTTTGGTAGTGAGGCTGATAAGGTCACCTTTCTGCATATCATCTTGAAGGCCCTTGATCTACGGTGGGAGAACTATTTAGCTATCTTGATTGGCCATGTCACTACTTAGGCAGAATTGGTGAGGCTTTCCGTGAACATCACATCCGGAGGTCTCATGGATAAATAGCGTGAGGAGCTCTGCAGTTTCACCCAAGGTCGTCTCTCCGTGGGCGCCTCTGATGGGGAGTTCGGTAATCTCGCGCTATACAGCGAAGAGGTCTCCAGCGCGCCAAAAAGCAGGCAAGGTTCCGCAAGGGACTTAGCCCGAACTCCGCGAGATCTCCGTGCGCATGGTGCACCTCTTTCCGAAGCTTGTTAACAAAGCCATCGGTGGTGAAGCAGGTCGGACCGATTTGAAGCAACGCATAAGCATGGTGCGTGATATGGGTTCCTCATCCGGTCTTTGGACCACGAAGCGCCGGGTGTTGGTGCCTATCTTGCCTGCCCCAGATTCACCCGAGGCCATCCTATCGGCGCCTAGCCCGTTCAGCGATATGCACCAGCTAAGCCCTATGGTGGGCCAACCAACAAGCGCTCCTCTGCGCCAGCCCGTGGCGTGTTTCAAGTGTGGGGAATCAGGCCACTACATGCGCGATTGTCCTCGAGACCAACCCCAACCAGCACTGCAAAAGCTGTTGGCCGTGGCAAGCCAGCGGAAAGGTGTTCTATGCCAAGCCGGCCACTGCTTGCGTGGCCATGTTAATTGTGTCTCGGTGAGGAGGCCCAAGAGGATCCCAGCGTCGTGCTCGATGCGCTTCTTGTTATTGCCACCCGGCATCTGTTCTTTTCGATCTTGGAGCATCTCATTCATTCATATCCGAAATTATGCGCTTGCATAACACGCGATACGTGACATGCCTTCCACCATGGAAATTTCTACTCCACGGTTCTAGATGGCAGACCTCTAGAGTAAGCCATGGAAATGAAATTCAGGTCGACAAACTTGTTTTCCTTGCATCGTTGATAGCTCTCAAGTCTTGGACATCAATATCATTTTGGGTATGGGTGGATGTCAGCCCATCATGCCAAAATTGATTGTTTCTCTAGGACTGTTCAACTTCGCACCCTCGGGAAAGATAGTCAATGTCTTGACCCGGATATCAGCGCCAACTATATTCTCTTAATGCCGGTCCATTGCGGACCTCGAAGGCGTTCGGTAGTCCGTGACTTTCCGGATGTCTTTCGGAAGAATTGCGGTGTCCCACAGCGGAGATGTGGAGTTTGTGATAGATCTCATTCGAGGCTGTCCCAATTTCTAGAAGACCCTATAAGATGGCACCCCTAGAGCTAGCGAACTTAGAAACAACTCGATGAATCCTTGAAAAAGGGTTTCATCCGTCCTAGTTCATCTCCTTGGGCTTGCCCGTCCTCTTCGTCAAGAAGAAGGATGAATGCGGACGGATGGTTGTAGATTATCGACCGTCAACTTGGTCACAATTAAGAACAAGTATCCGCTCCCGGGATCAACGATCGTATGATCAGCTCGCGGGATCCTCGGTCTTCTCTAAGATGGATTTGAGGTTAGGCTACCATCAAATCAAAATCCGAACAGGGACATTCCCAAAAGCGGCCTTTGTTACTCGTTACGGTCAATCTGAGTACCGTCATGTCCTTGGTTAACCAACGCATGACCACCTTCTCCGGTTAATGAACTCAATCTTCATGGAGTATTTGGATAAATTAAATGCGTGGTTTACCTCGATGACATACTCATCTATTCAAGAGCGAGGAAGAACATGCGAACATCTAAGGCTAGTGTTGATGAAACTTGAGAGCATCGCCTTTATGCCAAGTTTTCTAAATCGAATTTTGGCTGCGAAGTGACCTATTTAGGACATGAAATATCTGGTAAAGGTATTCTTTGTCAAGCCGAAGCGAGTTCAAGCCGTCCTTAATTGGACTCCACGAAGCGGTCAAGCAAGTTGAAGTTTCCTTGGCTTAGCGAGCTATTATCGCGCTTTGTCGAGAACTTCTCCAAAGTTGCTAAACCTCTATTTGAACTCCTCAAGAAGGATAAAAAGTTGAGTGGACTCCACAATGTGAGCACAGTTTTCGAGGCGAAAAGGCGTTTAACCTCTGCTCCGTCTTTGGTACCACAGATTTCTCTAAGGACTTTGTTATCTATTGCGGCGCTTAGCGACAAGGACTATCTGTATTCTCATGCAAGATCGACACGTAATTGCTTATGCTTCACGGCAATTGCACCCACATGAGAAAACTACCCAACTCATGATCTAGAGCTTGCGGTGTAGTCTATGCACTCAAAACCTGGCGACATTACCTTCTTGGTAATCGTTGCGAAATCTACCGATCACCAAAGTCTGAAGTACATATTCACCCAACAGATTTGAATCTCGAGGCAAAGGCGTTGGGTCGAGTTGATCACTGATTTTGACTTAGGAATAACTTATACCCAGGAAAAGCCAGCGTCATGGCTGATCGCTAAGTCGTAAATCTTATTGCAACAACCTGATGTTGCAACAAAGTCAACCATTTCTCCACGAGGAATTTGGAGCTTAACCTTCATATTGTTCCTCGAGGTTCCTTTCCACTTTGGTGGCGAAACCTTCCCTTACGGATCAGATCATCAAAGCCGGAAGGTAGATCAAGAATTTCCGCATCAAAGAAACATCAAGAAAGGAGTTGCGGATTGTTTCTCCGTTGATGATCGAGTCGTATACTTGAAACCACCTAGTGGTTCCCAAAATCTGAAACCTGCGGCGATTGATCCTTAAAAAGCTCATGAATCTCCTCTCACCATTCATCCGGTAGCACTAAAATGTATCGGGACCTCGCGGAGGTTACGGTGGACTAGGATGAAGAGACATTGCTCAATTCGTTGCTAATTGCAGCGTCGTCGTCGATGTAAGCGAGCATCAGCGGCCTCTTGGCACCCTTCAACCCTTAGCTATTCACGAATGGAAATGGGATAAAATCAGTATGGATTTCATCACGGTTTCCCAGGACCAAGAGAGAATAATGCTATCTTTGTCGTTATCGACCGCCTTTCCAAAGTAGCCCATTTCCTACATTGGCGAGTATAACCGCTAGTCGACTAGCAGACTTGTACATCTCCCGAATAGTGTCTCTTCATGGTGTTCCATTGGAAATTAACTTCGGATCGAGAAGTCTCTTCACCTCTCGATTTTGGGAAAGTTTCCAAAATGCTATAGGAACCCATCTTTCCTTTAGCACTGCTTTTCACCCTCAATCAAGTGGTCAAGTAGAATCGTCAACCAAATCCTAGAAGACATGCTTGAGCTTACATTATCTCTTCGGAATGGATTGGGAGAAATGCCTTCCATTTGCGAATTTGCTTATAACAACAGCTATCAATCTAGCTTGGGCAAAGCACCTTTTGAAGTTCTCTATGGACGAAGGTGTGAGCGCCTCTTAACTGGTCGAAAGCAGGGAAAGACAATTCTTTGGCGGATATGATCGAGGAAGCGAAGAAAAAGTGAGTTCGCATCGTTAAGTGAAAAGTTAAAAACAGCCCAATCTCGTCAAAAGAGTCAATATGACCGAAAACATAAGGCTATGACTTACGAGGTTGGCGAGAAGGCTTACCTTGGGTTACCCTACGAAGGAACCCATAACCCGGTATCAAAGGCAAATTGGCTCCTCGCTACATTGGACCTTTTCGCATTCTTGCCAAACAAGGAGAAGTTGCCTACCAATTGGAACTACCTCCGCATCTCTCCAAAGTCCACGATGTCTTCCATGTTTCCCAACTCAGGTGTTGCTTCTCGGATCCTATCCGTGGAGTGGACCACGAAATGCTTGATCTTCAAGATAATCTCACCTATCGAGAATACCCCGTTCGTATCCTCGATCAAGCCGAGCGTACCACTCGACAACATAATATCAAGTTTCTCAAGGTTCAATGGTCGCACCATTCTGAAAAGGAAGCTACTTGGGAAAGGGAGGATCGTCTTCGACTCGAATATCCGCCTTCTTTCGGAGGAACCCAAATCTCGGCGAGATTCTTTTGAGTGGGGTGAGTTGTCACACCTAGCTAGTTCATGCATTAGAGTGTTGCATCATGTCTATTTCATTTAACGAAACCGAAATGGGAATAGCAGAACTCCACCCCCTCTGAATCAACTAGGGTTTACTAAAAATATTTTCGATGAACACTGAAATGCCCTTCTAAAATGTCCATCATTTTGTCTTGGTCAAAACCTCTGCCAAAAGTGATGCACAATTTCCTAGGTCATCCTAAGGTCTTTGAATTAAATCATAAGTATTTGAATTTGGGCATTTAAAATTTATAAAATATTTCAAATGCTCAAATACCCCAAAACTAAAATGTTCCATGTTGGAAATATTCCAACTAAGGACCAAATGCAGTTTGGTGAATTTTGGAATGGTTTAGGTATTTTTAGTAATTCAACAAATCTCTGAGAATAAAAGCAAGCAGAAAATAAAAGGAAAAACTTACAGCGCCACCACAGGCCCACCAGCCAGCCCACTGGCCGGCCCAGCCAGCCACCGCTCGATGAGCTGCTTGGCTTGCGGCGAGGCAGCCAAGGTGCTCGGCGGCGGCACCGCAGCTCGCCACGCGCAGCTGCCGCCGCCCTGCTTCCCCTCTCGCCGTCCTGCTGGCTTGGGCCGAGCTCCACGTCGCGCCGGACCCCTGGACGCCGCCATTCGCTGAGCTCCTCTCCCTCGCGCTCCCACGCCATGGCAGCGCCACCGTCGCCGCACCGCCCGCCCGTAGCCGTGCCCTCCGTCGTCTCCACGTCGCGCCACCGTGTCGAAGCTCCGCCGTCCTCTCTTGCCGAGCTAGCGAGCCCGGCGCTCGCGTGCCTCAGCCGCCGCACCAACCTCGCCCGAACCGCCATCGCCGGAGATCCCCTTCGCCGTCGCCGCCGCCGCAGCTCGTCCCCGACCACGCCGTCCATTCCATCAAGACTGCAGTGAGCTGGGCTAACTTCCCCTTCCTCTCTTCCTCGCTCTCGTGCACCACAGCGAGCACACGAAGCTCACTAGCACGCGCCGTCGCGGACCTCGTCGCCGACGTGCTCCCGGCCACCCTCCGGCCACCTCACTTTGTCCATCGCACTCACCACGCTGCGATGGGGCTAACCGTGCACTCCCCGCACCTCGCCGCACACTCTAGCCACGAGTTGGACTTCATCCGAACTCCGGCGGCCGCCAAAGTCGCCGCCCGGCGTAACTCCAGCCACCGAGCCCAACCACCACCACCAATAGTCGCGGCTCACCCTCGGCAACACGTAGGTGCCTTCCGCCGCCCATTTGGTCGCTGGAATGACAAAAAGCACTCTCACCGCCGCGTCGGGCTTGCCGGCAGCTAGACGCTGGCGGGTTTGACTCTGACTTTGACCATGGGTGGGCCCAGTTTGACCCCACAGGTCTATGACATGTGGGCCCCCTCGCTAACTAAACCAATTTAGTTAAAACTTAATTTAGTTAGTTTAATTATCCTTGACATGCGGGACCCACTGGTCGGTTTGACTGGACCAGCCCGTTGGCCCAGCGTCATCATGGCGTAGTCTTGTGTGATAATTTAATTCTTGGAATTATTTTTACGGAAATTCGAGAAAATGTTTCAAACTTCAAAAATTCATATAAAATCAACCGTAGCTCAAATGAAACAAATTATATATGAAAAATGATCAGAAAAATCCAATCTTTCCATCTGTACTGGTTTCATGCATGTTTATAGAAGCTAACCTGCTGTTTATCGCAGAACAAGATAAAGCACTTTAAATGGCAACTTATGAGTTTGAACTTTGAATCTTTGGTTCAAATTAGTTCAAACCCATCTGTTCTTAGTTGCATTAGCCCAATACACTCATTTGCCATGTCTCATGCATGCATCATATTGTTGCATACTGTTTGGTAATGTTTGTGTATCGGTGCTCTCTGCGGCGAGTTACGCCCCAGAGAATCCGTGATAACTTGACGAAGAGCAATACCGATGCACCGACCCGTCGAACAAGCAACCAACCATTTGATCATATCGATAACATCCCATGCTCTTGCTCCTGCTCTCTTTTCTGCATTAAGACAACGCGATTCAAGCTGCTTGTGTCTTTGCGGTAGTTGAACCCATTTCCTCTGCATGACTGTCATTGCCACGATAACTAGATGAAACCCACTAGCATGTGTAGGGTTGATTGAGCCATATGATTGTGTTGTTCCTACCTTGCTATACTGCTATGCTTAGAGTCGTGTCAGGTCTGGTTCATCGGGTGATGGCTAGAGTGAAATGATCAGTCGATATGAGTAAGGTGTTGAACACGATTTGGTAAAGGTATCGATGAGAGGCCATGTAGGAGTACATGGTGGGTTGTTTCATTGAGGCCGTCCTTAAGCCTTGAGATCTGTATGTGTGATTTAAGATTCAGCTACTACCATGCATTGGGCCCGAAACCAATGGACCCTCTAAACTTCTTATTCACCTAGTCCTCTGTCCGGGAGTTGCAAGTAGTTTACGGTGTTTGTAGCCTCTTGGAGGCCGTGGACGTGCTGGCCGTAGGGTGGGCTGTGATCTGATAAGTGCGTGGCGGGTGTCGGATGCCGTTTGGTATCTCGGGAACCTGTTCACATCGTTTGGGGCTGTGGCGAAACTTGGCGGAACTCCTCATAGATGGAACCCAAATAGGCGATAAACTGGACTAGAGACTTAGGTGTCTAGGTAGGTCGTGGCCGACACCACGTTGGGCTTCAGCTTGAAGGTTGCAGTACATGTCGTGTATGGCGGTAAGTGGTGGCGTGTATGAAGAAGTACACCCTGCGGGGTTAACGTCATCTATTGAATAGCAGCGTCATGATAAGGACTACTTAGTTGCCTATCGGTTCATAGACAAGTAAATGGATACTACTAAAAGCCTCAAGATAAGCGTGAGTGCGAGGATGGCTCCTCCGTAGGAAGGAAGGGGTGGATCCACGGTGGTGTATTGAGGTGATGAGTAGTGGACTCGAGTCATAAAACTATTTCAAGTTGGTGTCTCGTGGGATAGCTTAGACATGAGTCAAAGCTGGCTTTTTGCAATAACCCACCAACCCTTCTTGATAATGTGCATGTATGTAGGATCGATGTAAGTCTTCTTTGAGTACCTTTGTACTCATGTTGCTTTAATTTACATTTTAGGAAGATGCCACAAACCCTTGATGGGTTCTTCGTGAGCGTTGACATCGATGAGTAGACTAAGGCCGGTGGTGATCTGAGCAAGTGAAGGACCATGTAGTATAGCTAGGCTTACCCAAGCCTCTTTTATTTTACTAGTTGTCTGTACTCAGACAAAACACTTCCGCTGTTGGCTTGTATGCTTGTATGACTTGTATGTGGGTCGTGCGACCCGTACTTGTGTGTATGCTATGTATGGCCCTCTGAGCCTTTAAATAAAGTACTTGTGTGGTAGAGTCATGTTGTGATGCCTTGTTGTATTTGCACATATCGAGCATATTGTGTGTATGATTGAAATGCTTGGTATGTGTGGGATCGACTATCTAGTTGTTTATCTTTAGTAGCCTCTCTTACGGAAATGTCTCCTAGTGTCTCCTTTGAGCCATGGTAGCACTCTTGCTCCGGAACACTTAGGCTGGCGGCATGTGTCCTTCTTCGTTCTGTATACATCCCTTGAAATGTCACGCATTAGTCTGGAGTCTGTTAGCCGCTATAGCCGGTTTACGGAATCTGCTAGCCAGTGCTACAGCCGGAACTTACTTGCGATGACGAAACACGTTCGATCTTTGAGTCATGGATGCTGTCCTGTAAATCTGTGCCACTTTGGGTTTCGACTAGCCATGTCAGCCGGGCTCCTTTTCATATGGATGCTAGCGACACTATCATATCGTGTGCCAAAAGCATAAGCGGTCTCGGCGAAGGTAAGGCGACACCGTGGGGATACCGTGCGTGAGGCGCAAAGTGATATGATGTGTTCTGAGCTAGATCGATGTGACATTGTGTCGGGGTCTGACAGCGACAGCAGACTCGAGGCGAGCACGTGACACCATTGCCACCCTTAGCGTAGCGTGGTCGGCGGCCTCGTCCGCGGTAGCGCTTGAAGACGAGTCGGCGGCCACCTGTCGTCGTTCGGCGGGCGTCGGCGGTGGGACGATGGGCCGAGAGCAACGCGTGACACAGTGCCACCTGTCTTAGCGTACTTGCGAGTCGGCGGGACGTCGTTGCGGTAGCGGCAGCCAGACGCCGAGGCGAGCCGCGTGACTGAGTGCCACCTGTCTTAGCGTACGCGAGTCGGCGGGCGTCGTCGCGGTAGCGACGCGGCTGCAATGTCAGAACAGTGCCACCTGTCTTAGCGTAGCGTGAGTGGCGGCGTCGTCCGTCCCGGTAGCGGCTGCCAGACGCCAAAACGAGCACGTGACACAGTCCCTCCTGTCTTAGCGTAGCTTGAGTCGGCGGGCGTCGTCATGATAGCGATAGCCAGACGCCGAACGAACTGCGTGATGAAGGAAATATGCCCTAGAGGCAATAATAAAGTTATTATTTATTTCCTTATTTCATGATAAATGTTTATCATTCATGCTATAATTGTATTAACAGGAAACATGATACATGTGTGAATGCATAGACAAAATAATATGTCACTAGTATGCCTCTACTAGACTAGCTTGTTAATCAAAGATGGTTATGTTTCACGACCATGAACAAAGAGTTGTTATTTGATTAACGAGGTCACATCATTAGTAGAATGATCGATTGACATGACCCATTCCATTAGCTTAGCACCACGATCGTTTAGTATGTTGCTCTGCTTTTATCCATGACATATACATGTTCCTGTAACTATGAGATTATGCAACTCCGTTTACGGAGGAACACTTTGGTGCTACCAAGCGTCTGGCGTAAGCTGGGTGATTATAAAGAGTACTGAGGTGTCTCCAAAGGTAGATGTTGGGTTGGCGTATTTGAGATTAGGTTTTGTCACTCCGATTGTCGGAGAGGTATCTCTGGGCCCTCTCGGTAATACACATCCTTTGAAGCCTTGCAAGCACTACAACTAATGAGTTAGTTGTGAGATGATGTATTACGGAGCGAGTAAAGAGACTTGCGGTAGCGAGATTGAACTAGGTATTAGATACTGAAGCGATCGAATCTCGGGCAAGTAACATACCGATGACAAAGGAACAGCGTATGTTGTTATGCGATCGACCGATAAAGATCTTCGTAGAATATGTAGGAACCAATATGGGCATCGAGGTCCGCTATTGGTTATTGACCCGAGGCGTGTCTCGGTCATGTCTACATTGTTCTCGAACCGTAAAGTCCATGCGCAAGGTTTCGATGGCGGTTATTATGAGTTTATGTATTTTGATGTAATGAAGTAGTTGAGTCCGGATGTGATCACGGACATGGCGAGTCTCGGAATGGTCGAGACATAAAGATTGATATATTGGGCGGCTATATTCGGACACGAAAGGTTCGGAAGTTTCGGAGAAAACGGTCTTGGGAGGGTTCCGGAACCCCGAAGTTATGGGCCTTAGTGGGCCAAGAGGGAGAGAGGGGCGCACCGGGAGGTGGCGCCCCCAGTCGAATAGGACAAGGAGGCGGCCTCCTTTCCTCTCCTCTCCTCTCTTTCCTTCCCCTTCTCCTTCCTAGTTGGACTAGGAAGGGAGTCCTACTCAACTAGGAGGAGGACTCCCCCTCCTAGCCAGCGCCACTAGGGGCGGCCGGCCTCCCCTCCCTCCTTTATATAAAGGGGCGGGGGCACCTTAGAACACACAAGTTTGATCTCGGATCGTTCCTTAGCCGTGTCGGTGCCCCCTCCACCATATTCCACCTCGGTCATACCGTCATGAAGCTTAAGCGAAGCCTGCTGCAGTGAAACATCAAGATCGTCCTGCCCGTCGTCTTGTGGAACTCTCCCTCGACACTCGGCTGGATCGGATCTGAGGGCGTCATCGAGCTGTCGTGTGTCAAGAACTCGGGCGCCGAATGCTTGGCGTCGGGATCGGTCGGATCGCGAGGAGAGCGTCGACTACTTCCTCTCGTTGTGATCGCTTCGCCGGGTCTGAGAGTGCGTAGACAACCTCTCCCCTCTCGTTGCTATGCATCACCATGATCTTGCGTGTGCGAAGGAAATTTTTGAAATTACTCGTTCCCCAGCGGCCCGGACCGACATTACTGCGTGCGCTTACGAGACTGGTTTCACCCTTCTGAGCACTCGTTGCTTAAAAGGTATTGGTGGGTGCTGTCTCTCTCACTTTAGTTGAACCGAGTGTGGCTCGCCCGGTCCTTGAGAAGGTAAAAGCGGAGTCTATTTGGCGAAATGTCGTTGTCGTTTTGATCGTGGGTGAGACTGGTTCTTGCTTAAGCCCGTAGCAGCCACGTAAAATTTGCAACAACAAAGTAGAGGGCGTCTAACTTGTTTTGCAGGGCATGTTGTGATGTGATATGGTCAAGATGTGATGCTATATTTTATTGTATGAGATGATCATGTTTTGTAACGAAGTTATCGGCAGCTGGCTGGAGCCATATGGTTGTCGCTTTATTGTATGCAATGCAATGCATACTGTAATGCTTTACTTTATCACTAAGCGGTAGAGATAGTCGTAGAAGCATAAGATTGGCGAGGCGACAACGATGCTCGATGGAGATCAAGGTGTCGCGCCGGTGGCGATGGTGATCATGGTGGTCTGCGGAGATGAAGATCACGAAGCACAAGATGATGATGACCATATCATATCACTTATATTGATTTGCATGTGATGTTTATCCTTTATGCATCTTATCTTGCTTTGATTGCGGTAGCATTATAAGATGATCTCTCACTAAATTATCAAAAGTGTTCTCCCGGTATGCACCGTTGCCAAAGTTAAATCGTGCCCGGACACCGCGTGATGATCGGGTGTGATAAGCTCTCGTCCATCTACAGCGGGTGCAAGCCAGTTTTGCTGCAGAATACTCGGGTTATACTTGGCGAGCCTAGCATATGCGAGATATGGCCTCGGAACACGGAGACCGAAAGGTCGGCGTGAATCATATAGTAGATATGATCAACATAAGATGTTCACCATTGAAAACTACTCCATTTCACGTGATGATCGGTTATGGTTTAGTTGATTTGGATCACGTGATCACTTAGATGACTAGAGATGTTTTCTAAGTGGGAGTTCTTAAGTAATATGATTAATTGAACTTAAATTTATCATGAACTTAGTACTGATAGTATCTTGCTTGTTTATGTTTGATTGTAGATAGATGGCTCGTCTTTGTTGTTAGTTGAATTTTAATCGTTCCTTGAAAGCAAAGTTGAAAGATGATGGTAGCAATTACGGATTTGGGTCCGTAACTTTGAGATTATCCTCATTGCTGCCTGAGAAGAGTTTCGTCTGGATGCACCGCTGGGTGCGAACTGCTTCTTGATCTGGCCAGCGGCGTTAAAGCGTCTGGCGAGCAAAAGCGATGACTATTCTATAGTTCGATGTGCCATGCTACGGCTTAGAACCGGGACTTCAACGGCGTTTTGAGCGTCATGGAGCATATGAGATGTTCGGAGTTGAAGTTGATATTCAACAGAATGCGGATTGAGAGATATGAAGTCTCAATAAGTTCTATAGCTGCAAGATGGAGGAGAATAGTTACATTAGTGAGCACATACTCGGAATGTCAGGTACTACAATCACTTGACAATTGGGAGTTAATCTTCCGGATGATTGTGTCATTGACGAATTCTTCAATCACGCCCCAAGCTACAAAGGCCGTGATGAACTATAATATGCAAGGGTTAGTAAAGACTATACAGAGCTCTTCGCAATGCTAAAGGCTGCGGAGGTAGAAATCAGAAGGAGCATCAAGTGTTGATGGTCGATAAGACCACTAGTTTCAAGAAGAAAGGCAAAGGGAAGAAGAAGGGAACTTCAAGAAGAACAGCAAGCAAGTTCTTTGCTCGGGAGAAAAACCCAAATCGGACCTAAGCACAGCGAGTGCTTCTCTGCAAGCGGTAGTCCTTTGGGCGGAACTGCCCCAAGTATTTGGCGGATAAGAAGGATGGCAAGGTGAACAAAGGTATATGTGATATACATGTTATTGATGTGTACCTTACTAGAGCTCATGATAGCTTTGGGTATTTGATCTGGTTACATTGCTAATATTTGCAACTCGAAGCAGGGGACTACGGATTAGCGAACAACGGCAAGGGCGAGGTGACGATCGGCGTGGGAAATGGTTCCAAAGTCGATGTGATCATGATCGACGCTACCTCTACATCTACCTTGAGTTAGTTTTAGACCTAAATAATTGTTATTTGGTGCTGCGTTGAGCATGAACATTATATCTGGATCTTGTTTGATGTGAGGCGGTTATTCATTTAATCGAGAGAATAATGGTTGTTCTATTTATATGAGTAATATCTTTTATGGTCATGCACCCTTGAGGTGGTCTATTTTGATGAATCTCGATAGTAGTGATACACATATTCATAATGTTGAAACCAAAAGATGCGAGTTGATAATGATAGTGCAACTTATTTGTGTACTTGCCGTTTAGGTCATATCGATTATAAAGCGCATGAAGAAACTCCATCTTGATGGACTTTTGGAGTCCTTGATTATGAATCACTTGGCACTTCGAACCGTGCCTTATGGGCAAGATGACGAACCCGTTCTCGGTACTATGGAGAGAGCAACAGATTTGTTGGAAATCATACATACGGATGTATGTGGTCCGATGAATGTTGAGGCTCGTGGCGGATATCGTTATTTTCTCACCTTCACGGATGACTTAAGCGGATATGGGTATATCTACTTAATGAAACATAAGTCTGAAACATTTGAAAAGTTCAAAGAATTTGAGTGAAGTTGAAAATCATCGTAACAAGAAAATTAAATTTCTCGATCGATCGTGGAGGTGAATATTTGAGTTCTGAGTTTGGTCTACATTTGAAACAATGCGGAATAGTTTGCAACTCCATACCGGAACACCACAGCGTAATGGTGTGTCGAGCGTCGTGTCGTACTTTACTAGATATGGTGCGATCTATGATGTCTCTTACTGATTTACGCTATCGTTTTGGGGTTATGCTCTAGAGGCGGCGCATTCACCTGAATAGAACACCGTCGAAATCCGTTGAGGCGACACCTTATGAACTATGGTTTGGCAAGAAACCAAAGTTGTCGTTTCTTAAAGTTTGGGGATCACGATGCTTATGTGAAAAACTTCAACTGATAAGCTCGAACCCAAATCGAAGAAATGTGTCTTCATAGGATACCCAAAGGAGACAGTTGGGTACACCTTCTATCACAGATCCGAAGGCAAGACATTCGTTGCTAAGAATGGATCCTTTCTAGAAGAATTTCTCTC